>PVJH01004914.1:0-23397 GCA_004026705.1 Nesogale talazaci | reverse complement strand
GCTAACTCAAGGGCTTGCAGCAGGAGGGGCAGAGCATGGAGATCTTTAGGGAATGCTAAGGATATATTTTGGGACCAGTGCTAAGTGTCCCCCATCTGACTCAACTGGGGGACACTTCTGGAAGTCAACGACCAGACTTTGAACTACTTACAGGTTTTTCTTTTATTATAATTACTTATTTATCTTTTATTTATTTATATATTTTTTCTGAATGTTAGTTTTTTTGTTGTCATCCTTTTGGTTTCTTTTTTCACTTCATCTTGTGATGTCCTTTTTTTTTGTACATACCATTATCTCTGCAAGTCTGTATAGATAAGATAGGTGGGATGAACAGTCTAGAGGAGAAAACAACAGGACTGATGGTTCCTGGGGGACATGGAAGGTGGAGTGGGGATGGGGGAAAGGAGGTGGTGTCGACTATCCCAGGGACCAGGGTGCAACATGGGATCCAAAATCAGTGGCAAGGTGGGTGTATGAAGCCTAATAGGGATTGAAGAAGAGTAATGTAACAGAGAGAAGTTACTGAAACCCAAATAAAGGATGAGAATGAAGGTGGGACAAGAGGAAAGTTAAAAAAAAATAGAGGAAAGAACTGGGAGGCAAAGAGCAGTTACAGAAGTCTAAATACAGACACGAACATGGGTAAATATGTTTAGAGATGATGATGGGAGAAAAAAAAATCTAGGTGCATATACTTAAAGGGTGAGTATTAAGGGAGCAGATGGACATTAACCTCCACTCAATTACTTCCGTAATGCAAGAACACATTGTTCTATTAAATTGGCATTCCTTGATACTCACCTTTCCAACACAATCAATGAAGACAAATGTATGTACAAACAAATGTGATGAAGAAACCTGATGGTGCCCAGCTATCAAAGATATAGTGTCCAGGTACTTAAAGGCTTGAAAATAAACAAGCAACCATATAGCTGAGAAGCAACAAAGCCCACATGGAGGAAGCACACTGGAAGTAGTTATCAGGTCTCAAGAACAAAATCATAGCATTGCATGCCCATCTTCCTGATATGATTGTCGAAGAAAAAAGGTGTGAATAAGCAATTGTGGTGAAGAAAGCTGATGGTGCCCAGCTATCAAAAGATATAGCATCTGTGGTCTTTAAGGCTTGAAGGTAAACAAGGAACCATCTAGCTCAGAAGCAACAAAGCCCACATAGAAGAAGCACACCAGCCTGTGTGACCACGAGGTGTCAAAAGGGTCAGGTATCAGGCATCAAAGAACTAAAAATTTTATCATTGTAAATGAGGGAGAGTGCAGACTGGGGACACAAAGTTCATCTGCAGGTGAGGCAACATTCCCCTTATGGAAGGGTCATAGGAAGGAGACAATCCAGTCAGGGTACAGTGTAGCAACGATGAAACAAAAAACTTTTCTCTAGTTCTTAAATGCGTCCTCTGCCCACTATCATGATCTGAATTCTACCTTACAAATACAGTTAAACCAGAGGATGTATAGATGGGAACCAGAAACATGGGAAATTTAGAACAGATGATCCTTTGGGGACCAGTGGGCAGAGTGGTGACAGCAGGAAGATGGAGGGAGGGTAAAGCAGAAAGGGAGAACCCACTATAAGGATCTACGTACAACCTCCTCCCGGGACACGGACAATGAGGAAGTGGGTGAAGGGACACATCGGACAGTGTTCAACAAGACAAAATTATAATAGTTTTTAAATTATCAAGGGTTAGTGAGGGAGGGGGGAGCGGGAAGGTAGAAGGAAGGATGAGCCAATACCAGGGGCTTAAGTGAAAGGTAAACACTTTGAGCATGATGATGGTATCAAGGGGACAAATGTGCTTTGCATACAATGGATGTATGAATGGATTGTGCTAAGAGCCCCCAATAAAATGATTTTTTTTAAAGAATAGTCTTTTGTCCATTTCATGTAAGGCCATAGAAAATCTGGAGATATTTCAGAGAGCAAAAGTGAGACAAGAAAGCTGCAATCACCCTAAATTATCATTGAAATTAAACTGCTGGTGTCTTGACTTGGAGAACTTCAGTTATATGCAGCTATTTTTAGTATCCCTTGTCCTAATTCTTGGCCCAAACCGGTAACCTCTCACCAATGCCCTATCCCCTACAAAGTATATCAATCTGACTATAGTCCCTTAAAATTCTGTTTTGAGGACTTGATTCTTTTCAATCCAACATCTTAATTGTGATCAGTCACTGCTTTCCATGCAGTACTTTGAACTTTATGGAGAGCTGATCTGATCTCTACTTCTTACCCACAGGAACTGAAATTGTAATTCTCCTTATCCATATCTCCCACCTTAAGAAGTTATACTCCCTTGATCTAATGTCCCATTTCTAATACTAAATCTTGGGACATTTAAGAATATTAATCAATGTGCAATGTGCACTGCAGCAATACTTGGAAACAGGATGATCATACATTAGAGATGAATTACATTATTTAAATATAAAAGGTTCAGTTAGGATCTGTGAAGGAGAAATAATCTTAAACTAGAACGATTCAGCTTAACTGAGAGTAAGCACCATAGGTAAGTATTGTTTCAAGGAAAGGAGAGGATTATGTGAATTGCCCTGGAAAACAGTAAGTCTTCTGGCTCCTATGGCTATGCATAGTTCACCACCATGCGCTGTTTGCCACTGTGGTCTGCTTGCAGATAAAATACTTTGAAAGAAATGTTTACTGTGGGCTTTTGCTGGATCACAACCACAAAAGTGATCAACTAGAACAGAGAAAATTAAAAAGTTTAAGGATTAAAGAGTTAGTTCATTTCAGGGAGAATGAATATTGTGAATACTAAAACTTTTCTTAATGGAAAATGGTTTTTGAGTTATAGAAGCATTAGAATGAAAATTACTATTCCCTCCTACTCTCTTTTCTCCTTGCATGATAAATGATCATCAGCTTTGCTGCACTGGCCAATTTCCATATTTTTCAGATAGTTTCTAGTGGTCATTATTACACAAAGTCAGCTATCATTTAAACTGCCATCACCCAACTGTTTCTTCCTTTCTTTCTCTCATTTGGGGGGGGAGGGGGTGCAATTCAAATACATGCAATACAGACTTGTTTGTTTTTTAACTACACTGTTATTTGAAAGTGGGCTGCTTATTACCATATTTTAACATTTTATAAACTGGTTTAAAAAAGCAGCATATAAATGTGCTAGCCAACCTAAGGGAGAAATACAAGAGATTAGTAGCTGTCAGGTAATTAATTATTTGCTTGATCTGTTTCTTCAGATAAAAAGAAAGGTAAATAAACAGCAAATAAAACTGATAGGTACATATTTGACTAAGACAATTTTCTCATATCCTCAATAGAACTTTTCTCCTATAAAACTGATTTTAGTTAGGACCTGTACAGAGTTGCAATCCCCTGGAAATAAATAAGGGTAATGATTGAACCAATCCTTGAAGCTATCAAAAAAAAGAAGTCATTGTGCTGTGGAGACATTTCTCTCTTTAGTGAAGTCTTTTTTTAAAGTGAGGGAAGGTGTTTTTGCTTTTCATTTGAAAAAATGCTATTAAGGCAAACTTGCTTCCTCAAATTTAATATTACATTAAAACACAACATTATAATATATAACCCACACATCTCAGCTTAAACCAAGATGCCTCTAAACTACTAAGAAGGCCCTATCCTTAGGGAGCTGCCTGATGAGCTAAGTCATGCCAGAGGAAAAGATTAAAATACCCATGTTTTGCCTTTTGTTTCTGGTTGGTTTATGATTTTCACTAAATCCAAAGTGTGTTTTGTTAAGGCATTTATGGAAAATGAGGCACTGTTCATTTTATAAATTCTATTTCTTTATCTAGCATGATCAAAGCCTGCAAAGCACCTGCTTGGTTGGAGAAATGCCATAACATAAGATTTTCCTCTCTGTTTCTAACTTAAATACTAGGACATTTTTGTCAAATGTCCTCCTCAGACATTTCCCAGGCTCAACATTGAGGTCACTTCCTTGTGGCATAGCTACTTTTCACTAAGCTGTGGCTGTTGCTGCCTTCACATCAGTTCTCAAGTCTCAGCACCCGTACATAATATGAATGCCCCCTTTATTCTGGGGAAAGGAACCACATTGGAAGGTCTCAAGGTGACATTAATGCATTGTCAAAAGTGTGAGTTAATATTTGCCTTATTCTTTTTAAGCATATATTTTCCCCCCAAGAAACAAACTCACGAGACACTCTGCAGATTTCTAAGTGTGTGTCCTTAGCAAGTTACTGCATCTCCCCAAAGTGTTCCATTGCAGCCAAAGTGTGCCGAAAACACACAGGAACTCTAGCTCAATTTATATTCTCATTTTTCACCATGCCATGTTATGCTTGGTCTGTCTTGAAATGTTCTTCTGAAATGTTCTTCTGCAGTATAGGCAAAGTTTGTGTCATTAGAGGGCTACCATTGTGTGACATTAGCAAGTACATTTCAAACCTTTAAAATATGCATTAGAAGAATTACATTTGCAGCCAGTAATTGCAGTATGCAGTAGCAAAACATTCAAGGACGATACTTTAGTAGTATTTAAGCCGACTTGCTATAACAACTCTATGTAAACATGAACTCAAGTGAGTTTTCATTTCATAATGACTTTTGCCATCAATACTCAATCTACCTCATTACCAGCAACTGTCAATACACCCTTCACTCCACATGTTCTCAAGTGACAGGTTCCACTTCTCCAGCTCGTTATTTATTTGTTGGCTGTATTGATTTAAAATCCTTCTCTGTGTCAACTTAAGTGTCTGGAGGAGAATAATATTAGCACAGACTTTGTGACAAAGATACAATAAACAGCTGAAAGTGATCACTATGGGATTAATCTATAAAATCAAGAGGAAATGGAAACATGTATCAACCTGTGTTTGCCATTATTCTTAATTGACACCAAATTGATTGTCATGACTATAATTTTCAAATTCAGTAGCATTAAAATTGTCTTCCCAGTAAATAAAGAATATAATCCTGCCATTAAAAAAAACATTGTTGCAAAGAAATTTGAGGTTGTCTTCTCTCATAAAGATGTATGTCTCAGAAATCCAAGACTAGTTCTACTCCATCTTATGGGATCACTGGGTCAGAATAGATTCAAGGAGAGTGGTTAGGACTGTGTGTTTTAGGAACCCTGGTGACACAGTAGTTTGGTGCTCAACTGCTAACTGAAAGGTCAGAAGTCGGACCACTGCTCCATCAAAGAGAACCCAAAACCAAATGAAATTCATTTCTATTTAACAACTTTGGACTCAGCAACTCAAGGAAGGGTTTCTGAAACCTGCATCTTTAAGGTTCTTTAAGAATCTTTAAGTTTTTCCTGATGAATAGCTGGTAAATTTGAAGAACAGTCTTTATGGTTTGTCAGTTCAGTACTTACCTTATAGCTCACTATTACCAAGGATATGGACCTTTATGAGTGTGATTTCATTTCTTAGAGCTTTCAATTGTTCTAGATTCACACTGCATACATTCCACAATCTGACTATTAAATGGATGTGTGCAGCTATTTCTGCCTAATCAGCAAGAGAAAGTCTCAAAAAGCTTTACTTTGTCCATGTCATTAAGGTCACCTCTCCATTGAGGAGGCAGTTCTTCCTGTATCTTGACTGCCTTCCAACCTGAGTGACTCATTATCCACTGCTATATTGGACAGTGTTTTTCTGCTCTTCATATGATTTTTCTGTTGCTTTTGTCCTCAGAAGTAGACAGGCTAGTCCTTCTTTGAAGTGTATTCTTAGTCTGGAAGCTCCACTGAAATGTTTGCCCAGAGTGACCCTGCTGACACTGAAATAAGTGTGACTTAGATTTCAGCAGCACAGCAGCACAAAAACCACCACAGTGTGACAAATTGACATTTGAGTGGCGGTCACTGTGCAGAGATAACAATAAATTCCATGCAATAGCGGATGCTATAGAAGCAACATGAGGTGTCACAATCTGTTTAAAACAACAATGGCATTGTATTCGTCACAGTATCCAGCCAAGACCTTCCTGGTTTTCATGAATGTGACCATTTCTATGGCAAACATTCAGGTATACAACAGAAAGAAAGAAATCGCTATTCCATTCCCTTTCCACCCCAGGAGAAACAATGCTTTAGGTTGGGTTTTTTCTGCTTTGACTCCGTCATATGCCATATAAACATTCTATTTGGCAACTTCTGATTATGTGTTCATCTGTGGTCCCATAACTTTATAGTTGCTTTCAGTTAGTCTTGACTCATAGCGACCCCATGTGCAGCAGACACTATGTACAACGAACAAAACAATGCCCAATCCTTTGCCAACCTGACAAAACTTCATATGTTTTGTGTCCATTGTGGCTCCCACTGTGCCATTCCACCTATTTGAGGGTCTTCCACTTTTTTACTGGCCCATTACTTTATCACACATGAAGTCCCTCTCCAAGAATTGGTCCCTCCTAATAAGATGTCCAAAATACATGAGACAAAGCCCTGCCATGTTTGACTCTGTGGAGCATCCTGACTGTGTCTTCTAAGAAAGATCTTCTGGCTTTGTTCCTTTGGTTGTCCATGGTACTTTCAATATCCTTTCCAGCACCATAATTCAAATGAATCCATTCTTCTCCAGGCTTTCTCATTCAAGGTTCAACTTTCACATACATAAGAGGCATTGGAAATACTATGGGTTGGGCCAGGTGCACCTCAGTCTTCAAGGAACATTCTTGCTTTTCAACACTTTCAAGAGGTTTTGTGTAGTCAACTTGCCCAATGAGATATACCAATTGGTCTCTTGCCTGCTGTTTTCATGAACACTGATTGTGGGCCTAAGCAAAATTAAATTAAAATACAACTTCAATCTTTTCACCATTTGTCATTATGTTAGGTTTGAGGACCTTGGTTTTCTTGACACTGTGTTGTAATTCATTCAGAAGACTGAAGTCCTTGATCATCAGTAAGTGCTTCGAGTGATCCAAATGAAGGTTCAAATCATAGAACAAGATCAACTGTAAATAAAACTGTATCAGCTGCACATCCTCTGACAACAGTATCAGCAGTACATTTACAGAGAGTTTCCGGAAGTTCAGGATGGATTCAGAAGAGGATGTAAAGCAAGGGATAACAATCCTGATGTCATATAAACCATGGCTTAAATCGGAGAATACCAGGAAGCTGCTTACTTGTGCTTTATTGATTATGAAATGACATCCATCAAATGATCACTTAAAATTAGGATGGTACAGCAAAGTATGGAGTGGTGGGTGGTGCCTGGCTATCAATTGGAATGATGTTTGGGTCTTAAAGTCTTATAAGACTTTAAGGTGAATAAGAATCCACCTAAATGTGGCATCGACTAAGTCTACCAACATGTGTGACCCAAAAATGAAGATTACAAAATTCAAATATTACAAATGAAAAATATCAGAGTTAAAGTTGAAAGCATCCAATTAGTAGAAGACTATGGAGGACAGTGGGAGCCAAATTCCACCTGCGGAGTATCTAGTCAGAGTAAGCCTCTGGCAGACCCCCTCCAGCGACAGGCAAGAGACTCAAACATTAGCACAATTGTGAGGAAGGGGCAGGGCCAGGCAGTGTCTCTTTCTGTTTTACATAGGGATGTTATGATTTGGAACCTATTTGAAGGCACCTAACAACTAATCTCGAAGATGCCCTCAAGCACATATAGGATGTGGCAGGTTTCACACACTCCAGTAGATCAGAATCTTAAAGATATCCCCAATGAAACAAAGGGTGTTGATCTCACTCTAATCCTGTCCATTGGTAGAGCACAGGATGCCTTCCAAAATGGAACAATAGTCACAGGTATATAGTATCCAGAATTGTAATAGACCACATAGAGAAGCTATGGTTATAAGGGCCACATTAATTGACTGTAGCTATATGTAAAGAGTGTCATTTTCATCACATAATCATATTTTTGTGATCATTGACATTTCTTATGCTTTCCCCCTACACCATCAAAATCAAGTTACAGAGTATGTTAATCACATATAACTTTGTGGTAGGTATTAAAAATGTTCAATAATCACAGTTGGTAGCATACAGGAGGACATCACAGGTCTAAGAGATAAGGGATGGGAGAGGTACCAGTGCAAGAACAGAAGCTGTGCACAATAGCATGAACTTTCCCATTACCCCACCATCATAGTCTTCCTTGAAAGCTGCCAACTTCACAATATTTGATTTGAAATATTTGGATTTAGGGAAATGAAGAACCTAAGTTCCATAAAGACCCTGACTGACTTATGATGAGGGAACATATGCAACACTATGCTAAAAGATCAGGCATTATGAAATGGATAAGGAGGCATGTTTTGGTGTATGTAAATAGCTGGAAAGTGCTAGGATTTGTTACTAAGAGAGATATCAGACAAATATTCTGGGATGAGAATGAAAGGAACTCCATGGTGAACAGTGGTTCTCAACCTGTGGGTCACATCACCTTTCACAGGGGTCTCCCAAGTCATAACAGTAGCAATGAGGATAATTTTAACATTGGGGGTTTCACCACAACATGGTGAACTATATTAAAGGATCATGGCAATAGGAAGGTTGAGAACCACTGAGTGGGGGATTTGATTTTTGTTTTATGTTGAAGGCAGGAGAGAATAGTAAAGTTGTTTAATCTTGACAATAATCATATTTCTATATAGCATCTTCATGCAGGTCTCCCACATGCACTGCAAAGTAGGATGATGAAAATCTCACTATTTAATTTGGCTCAGAATGCAAGGAATGATCTGGTCCTCTTACTATTTCTCAAGTTTCAACTCTATTCATTTTTTTAAAGAAAATTGTTTCCAATGCAGTGCTCCATACCCATAGAAACTGTTACACAAATGCCACCTTAGAGTAATCGTAACAACAGCACATGACAAGGACACTGTAAGAAATAAAAATTGCATGACAGTACCTCTCAAAGACTAGAAAAAGCTAAGCAAAATATGAGAGGGCAAAATCTATCCCGAATCAACAGGATAAGACTTTCATATACTAAGTGGAGTTTATTCCCACTATTGGTTTATCATTTGAAGATATATTTTATGACACCAACAGGATAAAGCAGAAAAACATAAATACCTCAACATCATTATTAAAAGTCCACATTCCTTTATGAAGTATTTGGGCCAACTCTGGCCAAGGCAATTTCTGTGGAGTCCATTTCTGCTCCTAGTGACTCCATACAATGGAGCAGAGCATCTCTTCGTGTTGACAAGGCTGTAACTATTTTATAGAGCAAATTGTCCCATCTATCTTTCACAGAGTGTCTGGGAGGTTCAAGCAAATAACTTTGTGGTTAGCAACCCAATCAATCTATTAAGAGGCACCCCATTAGAATCTACCATTCATGTTATATGTCAAAAGCCCCGGTGACACTGTGGGCTGCTAACCACAGGACCAGTTGCTCAGAACCACCAGCCATTCCTTGAGAGAAAAATGAGACTATCTGCTCCCATAAAACGTCCAAAGATTAGAAACCCTATGTAAGGTTGTTATGAATCAGAACTGATAGATTAAAGGGAATAATGCTCTAAACAATAATGAAATATTGAAGGTTTCCCACTGAGAAGAGTTAAGTGAAAAGAGTGAGAAAGATGTCCATCATCAACACTTTCAGAACTATGCCACCCAATATAAAATGAGTGAGTAAAAGAAATGAAAGGGTAGGCTGCATGAAGTCAAACTGCCATTGTTTGCAGATGCTATTTCTGCACATATGGATAATTCAAAATAGTCTGCATGTTATTTAAATCAATAAGAGATTGAACAAGATCATGGAATAGAAGGTTAAAATATAAAAATTACTTATAATCTATATACCAACAGTATAATTTTTGAAAAAAACATTGGAATATCACTTCCAGTAGTATTAAAAAGGGTAAAACATACAAGGGCAAAGCAAAAATTATTAAAAATCACATAAGTATTTTAGATAAAAGTATTAAAAATGAAGCTATTGTTTCTTAGCATATCCTCCACCTAAACCTATATACTTCTGAATGTGGTATTTCCATCTCTCTAACTCAGTATTTTCCAAAGGGGGCAATACCTGAGGGGCAGTAGAACAAACATAGGTGCTGCAAGAGCAGATGCCTACACTTTATCCTGGATTACATGCTATAGTACAAGAGTTTTTCATTGCCAGGGGAACGCCCAGTAATGTTTTCTTTTCTGAAAAGGGAGTGGCAGACCAACTAAGTCTGGGAACCTGTACTCTAAGCCTTCCTTGAAGAAATTGGTGCACTTTGATTTATACCCCATCAGAAGGGCAGCTTTGGTATTCTCCACAGAATCAAATATTGCTCCTTTTCAATGTTCTTTGTGTTTGGAGAACCAAAAGAATCTGAAGGGAAAGAACCAGGGTTTGAAGGCAAATGAGGTGGGGTTTCCTAATCAAATTCTTGTGGGACTGCCTTGTTACCTTCAAGGATGCATGGTTGTGATGGAAAAAAAATTTCCTCTGAACAAGGCTTCTGCCTTTTTCTCATCTGTGCAGTTTTCAATTATCTTACAACTTCTTCATAATGAACACTTTTGCACATTCCGTTTCCATGCACACCCAGTTTGCACATGCAGAAAGCCCAGATTTTATTTTCAGAGACCCCATAAGGATTAGGCCTCTAGTTAATTTGCTCAGATTTTTGACCAAGGCTATGAAAAGCTTTGCCCTCATACAAGGTACATCAAGGTACAATAAACAAGGTAAATTAATTCAGATATAATTAGGTTAAATTTTAATTGCAGATGTACACAGATTAAAATTTAGCATAGTTTTATTCTTCCTTTTTGACCCATTCTTAATTTTTTCTAGCTTACAGTATTTCTACTTTCTTTTGGATTGAGACATTTCTGTGTTACATTTTGTTATTGTTGCTTTTTATGATTTTCCTTATAGGAAATGCAGGTAGACAAATCTATAGAGACAGTAGCCAGATCAGTAGTTTTTAGGGTTATGACAGAGGAGGTTGGGGATGAAAAGAAGAGCTAATAACAATGACTACAAAGATGAAGAATATGTAAAATTGATTGTGGTGATAGTTGGACAGTTCTTTTCAATATATTCAAACTTTTGCATGTATGGTATGTGAATTATAGATCCATTCCATAAACTGTTTCAAAATATAGCCACCACCCCTTCCGATGTGGTCTAGTGAGTTACTTGTTGAGCTGCTAACCACAAAGTCAGTGGTTCAAAATCACCAGCCTCTCAGAGAAAGTTTTCTACTCCCAGAAAAGTTGAGTTTTTCTACCCTTAAAAAAAAATAAATTGGGGGCTGAGCCCCGGTGGCGTAGTGGTTGTGCACGGGACTGCGGCCCACTGGGATGGAGGTTCAATTCCAGCTCCACGGAGCAAAGGCTGGGCCTCTTACTCCCACCACAAGAGGGCAGTGATGCCCAAAAAACAAAAACAAACAAACAAAAATAAATAAATTGGCAGTTTTACCTTGTCTTTGACAGTCTGGATGAGTCAAAATTGACTCAATGACAGTGAAATACTTTCTTTTTTTTTGGGGGGGGGGGCATCAATGTCGTCTGGTGGTCATGGAAGCTACCCAGCCTTGCTCCTGGAGAGCTGCTGCTGGATTTGAACAGCCAAGGCCATGGGCCACAGTCCCGCACTCAACCACTAAGCCACCGGGGCTCAGCCGAAATGCTTTCTTAGCTCATCCCTCCCTCTTAAATTTAACCAGCCCAGCAGATTCCCTTAGAAACCATTGTTTGTAATGAGTCATTTTGTTGAAGACACTCTCACAAGACAGAGACAAATGTACTGCTGAAAGAGTGTGTCAGCACATTGACCATTTATTAAAGAGACACGCTTACACACATTTTGTTTGGAATCAGCCAGTCATGTATGAACTGGAGCCCCAGTAGTGATTTCTTTTTACTTGTTCTCTTTTTTACCAAAAGTGAATCCACCTAAACATGCACAAACTTGCACTTTGAGATACTGCATAAAATTGAAATGAGGGTAATGAGAAAGAGATCTAAATAAATGAAATGGCATATCTTGTTTTTAAATTAGAAGAATCAAAATTTTGTAAACTTCGATTCTCCACCAAATTAATCTCAATATTTCTTTCAATCCCAATTATAACCTCTGGTTGTATTTGTTTTGTGTTTTAGGTTTGACTTTCCTTGATTTGGTTTGAATTGTTTGGCTTGCTTTGGTTTGGTTAACACTAACAAAGTAATTCAAAAATGTTTATGGAAATGCCAATGGTGTTGAAGCCAAGACTATCTTGAAGAAGAAGTAAATTAAATTGGATAAATTATACTTCCACAAAATAAAACTTACTATAAATCTACAGTAATCAAGGCCATGTTGATGGTCCAAGGAGAGATAGAATTGTATGATAAATGTAATTTAAAATATTCCAGAAGTAAATAACCTTAATGCTTTACCTATGTATGCAATAAAGTACTAAACAGCAATGTTAAAGGAATAAACTACTGCCAAACATAGTAATAAATGTAAACTTCAAATATATGGAATTGAAACATATGCACTCAAAGGAATACATATGATATATTTACACAATGTTCAAAATGTCAAAATTGATAAATAATCACAAAAGACATAATAGTACCCCCTGAAGGGTGTGTATTTACTGACATGAGACAAGAAGTCTGATGGAGGTGTTCTGTATCTTAATTTGCTTGCTAATTATACAAGTGCATACATAGGGGGAAAATAATAAGCAGTGCATTTAGGAATTACTCATCTATGTATATAAATCAGTTACAACTGGAAATCTTAATATTATCATATAATAAAAAAAATTTATACAGGCAGGGACCAGACTAAAAGGGGGGTGGGATATAGAAATATGTAGTGGGGGAACAACAGAGCACTAATCCACCCAAGGCGGGGAGTTGATTGCTCCACAGGAAAAGACACCAGACTTCAATCTGGGATGTGAATGCGGCATGTCCACAGGAGCAGGGAGCCAGTGGAGGAGTCTGAGGGCCCGTCCCCATCCCAACTGTGTGGACAGCCACCCCTCCACCCAGAAGAATTTACTTCAGAGGACAGCAATGAAGCTGTAGCTCGGGGAGAGGGACATGTCTGATCACAGTACATGGGAGCAAATGAAGAAGGAGGAAGAGAGAGTGAAATCCATCCTGGCCCACCAAGCCTGGAGGTTCATATCCCCACTCAGAACAGCCATTGCACAGGGAGGACCGTATGGCTGGCCCCACTATGAGACATGATGTCCCTTGCTGAACCATGACCCTACAGGGGGAAAACACTGAAGACACAATGTTGGGATTGCACCTGGTCTGACCCCACCATAAGGAGGCAAAACACGAAGGGTGGGTGGCAGAGCAGTGGCGGAAGTAGAACAGGGAGGTCCCAAGGGAGTGCCAAGGATAGACTTTGGGGCCAGGGCATGGCACCCCATTGTACTCTACGACCATTGGACATTCCTAGAGGTCAACAAACAGAACTTGAACTATTTCTCTCTTTTTTATCATTTTTGTTGTTGTCATCATTTTCTTTTGTCACATTGTTTTGCTATGTTTTGTCTTTGTGTGCATATTATTATATCAGTCTATCTATATAAGACAGACTGGATGAACAGTCTGGTGGAGAAAACAATGGAATCGATGGTTCCAGCGAGACATGGGGAGGGGCGTGGATATGGTGTTGATCAATCCAGGGATAAGGGAACAACACGTGATCCAAAGATGAGGGTGAGGAGGGTGGAGGAAATGTGGTAGGGCTTGATCAAGGACAATTGAACTGAGAGAAACCACTGAAACCCAAATGAAGACTGAGCATAAAAATCGGACAAGATTCTTGTCACAAGAGGAAAGTAAAAGGAATTAAAGCAAAGAACTCAGAGGCTAAGGGCATTTGTAGAGGTCTAAATATTTGCATGTATAATGTATATATATATTTATATATGGTGATGGGAAAATAGATCTACGTGCATATATTTATAGGTTTAGTATTAAGCTAGCAGATGGACATTGGGCCTCCACTCAAGTACGTCTTCAATGCAAGAACACTTTTTTCTATTAAATTGGCACTCTATGATGCTCACCTTCCAAACATGATCACTGAAGACAAATGTGCACATAGCAAATGTGGTGAATAAAGCTGATGTTGCCCAGCTATCAAAAGATATAACACGTGGAGTTTTAAAGTTTGAAGGAAAACAAGTAGCCATCTAGCTGAGAAGCAACAAAATCCACATGGAGGAAGCACACCAGCCTGTGTGATCACGAAGTGTCAAAGGGACCAAGTACCAGGCATTAAAGAACAAAAAATCATATCACTGTGAAAGAGGAAGAGTGCAGATTGGGGACCCAGAGCCCATGTGTAGAGAACTGGACATCTCCTTACAGAGCGGCCGTGGGTAGGAGATGAGCCATTCAGGGTGCAATGCAGCTTCAAGGAACACACAACTTTCCTCTAATTCTTAAATGCTTCCTCCTCCCCACACAATCCCACCCCCACAACCCCAATTCTACCTTACACATCCTGTTAGACCAGAGGATAAACACTGGTACAGATAGGAACTGGACACATAGAGAATCCAGGGGAGATGATCCCTTCAGGACCCATGGTGAGACTGGCAATACAGGGAGAATGGAAGGAAGGTAAGGGAAAAAGGGGGAACTGATTATAAAGATCCACATATAACCTCCTCCCTGGGGGATAGACAACAGAAAAGTGGGTGAAGTTAGCCATCGGACAGGGTAGGATATGACAAAATAATAATAATTTACAAATTATTAAGGATACATAAGGGAGAGGGGAGAGAGAAGGGAGGGAGAAAACTGAGGAGCTGATACCAAGGGCTAAAATAGAAAGCAAATGTTTTGAGAATGATGAAAGCAACAAATGTACAAAGGCACTTGACATACAATGGATGGATGGATAGATTGTGATAAGATTGTGAGTCCCCAATAAAATTATTTTTAAAAAGAAAAATCATTATACAATTTTCTATATACAATGTATGAGGTATGTCATACATGTAACAAAAAAAATCACTGTCATAGTGTCAATTCCTACTCATAGTGACTCTACAAATAGAGTAGAACTGCTCCTGAGCATGTCTGAGACTGTAACTCTTTAGTAGAATTGGAAACCTCATCTTTCTTTCTGTGGAGTAGCTGGTGGTTTCAAACGTCTGACTTTAGCAGTCCAAGGAACAACCAACTATGACACCTGGGTTCCTTATTATTCCTCAGTAAAACTCAAAAGAATTTGTTGAAAATCTTTTAAAAGTCAGAGAAGGATATTTTGATGTGCAAAAAGATACCCAAAAAATCTTGACTGTGTATTCTACAAAACAGGAGAACAATCCAACAACGAAGAAAGTGTATGATAGAGAAATCAGATCTAAGGAAGGAGAGAAGCAAAGAGATACCAAGAATGATTGTAATGATTGTAAATTGAGTCAGATGTAGACAAAGAGCCCAGAATACTAGCTATGTTCAACAACTTAAAAAGAAGCTTAAGTATTACATAGTTCGAGATTTAATTATAAAGTAAGGAAGTGAATAAATGAAATAATTACTAATTTCCAGGGAAACCAAAAATTGTACAGGAAAAGCAATGCAAGCATTGCTTATTACTTGGTTAAGCCTTGAAACAGAATTTACATGGCCATAATCATATAACCCTTTAATATTGAATTAGACAAATTTAAACTCTAACTATATTGGGAGGTTGACATGAGTGATGGAGACAGAGAAGGATAAAGAGCTAACATTTGCACTTGTGTACCGGGCAGTTGAGAGCTAATGCCTAAAACTGAAAGATTAAAAGCAATAATATAGGTATTTATTTGAGTAAATTAGGTAAATAAAAATAGTCATTAAGTGTAAAGATGATATATGTAGGGTACAGAGAGTGATGAGAAGAATATCTAGAGATTGATGCTTTTGCATCAAACCTTTCAGGATACTTTCAGGACTTCTTCAAAGGATGTGCATGTCAAATTTTTATTTAAATTAAAACTTGTTTTAATTTTTCAAAAGGAGGTTGTGAGTGATGCAAAAGAAACTAATAAGTGATCAGGATATCAACTTCACAAGGACTGATGGTTGAGATGATTGATAGCTTGCTGCTGATCATGAGATAGAATATGGTAACTCAAGGTTTTCAAATTAGGTTTTCAATACCATACCCTTGCATGCTAAAGCTTTCATTTCATTTCAGAGAAATACGACTTTTACTTTTAAAACTCCTTTTTAAAAGGTACAAAATATTTTAAGCAATTTGTAAAGCATTATGTTAGTATTTTATGCTTGCTGAGAACAGATATTTTCTTCTCTCCTATTTTTGCTATCTCTCCACACATTCAGCAGAAAATTTATGACTTATTAAGGCAGATGACACTCCCTAAGAGTTTGCAGGAATTATAAGCAATTGCAGGAAAGAGACGTGCTTCTGTTACCACACAGGCAATAATGATGAAATCCACTGTTGTATATACCAGCAAAATCATAGAGTTTAGAGAGCAAGCACGGTGTTTTAACCTTTATTCTGGCTGATAGAAGATGATTCAGTATTCTATTACCCACAATGACAAGTGATTTATTGGGATACTTTCTTTTCTTCCAAACTGTTTTAAAGCATAGTTTTTTTCCTCCAATTGCCCTGATTTTTCATCTTACTGCATGTCCAGCACTGTTAGCATCTGAGTGGTCATTTTATAATAAGAGTAGCATTCTCAATTCTAGAGATATTCACTTTGTTAATTCTCTATCAGAAATTGAGACTTGCCTTGTCACGTGCCTGAACAGTTTTCACTTAGGCTGTTGTTGTTGCTGTTGCTGTTGTTGTTTAGTAGCTTGGTCTAAAAAGCAACCAATTTAAAACCTGAAGAAATTCATTCCTGCTATCATTTCACCAGAAATCTGCTTTCTTAGGGGGAAAACATTGTGGGAGAAATCAGATATTCTGGTGAAAAGAGAAAATTATTTTCAAATAGCATTCCCAAGCATGAAAGGGTGCATAAAACAAATTAAAAGTGGTACTGTGAGAATTATGTTCTCATATGTGCCATTTTTCAGGCCTGAAATCTAGTGTTCACTTTCGTAGCCCTCCGGGGAGGGAAGATTGTCAGTGCTGTAGTAATCAATCAGAAAACTGTCACACAAGAGGTTTTCCTGAAGTTCTGAAATGAGGACAAAACATTTAAGAAGGTTCCCTCCTAATATCATTCTCCAGTAGAGAGACCCTTACTGCAGGCCACTGCTAGAGGGGCAGATTAATATCTAGTTTTTAGGTAGGATGCGGGTGGGGGATCCTAGAGTGCTAAGTCAAACAGTGCTTCACAACATTGCTATCTTTTTGACTAAGTGCTCAGATTTCACAGTTAATGGACCATCATTATCTGTGCACTGTAGATATATAAAATTCAAAAATGAAAGACTGCCATTACAGTGCCTTTTCCATTATTAATTGACATTTGTAATATTGTTACATACTCAAATTTAACAATAAAACTGTGACTGTATGAAGTGGGGGGGGACACTTTAAATAAGATTTTTTTGTTAAAGATTATTGATATAGTTTCAGTTTCTTTTTATTTTATGACATGAAATCAAGCTTAGGGGACATCTGATGTATATCTAAACTCTAGAATAGAGAACAAAGAACCAGATTCTATTTTCTATTAAACTGAGTGAGTTTGAAATACATAACTTCATCTTCATGTATGCTGTGCCTTTTTCTCTAACCAGAAATAGTAATTAACTCTCAGAATTCTTCTAACTCCAAGAATATGTCTTTTTATTTGCAAAATACTGCATTACTATGTGCTATTACAATTGATCTAATATTTCACATATATGTGTCTATTCATATTAATAATTTTTATCATTGTAATAAATCTTTAGGTTTGCATAGACTTTAAAATCACTAACAGGACATTGTGATAATTTGTTAAGAACCAAAATATACTTCAAATGAATTAAAGTGGGAAATCTAAAGCTAAGTGAATGAAACCATATATAAAACTAAGAGAATCAGGGTAAATACAGATACGCTTTTGATTTCTTGACTGTCACTCTAAGCATGACATCATACAAAGAATGAGATTGATAGCATTGATTTTTAAATTAAAAATAAATTAAAAGATAAAATCTCATTTCTGCATGTGCAGGACAAATAATCAATATGAAGTGAGAGTCTGTTAACGTGATTAAAAGGGGGGAGAATCCAATCTTACTCACACCATGAAAAGCATTTGTACCTTTGAATTCATCATCTATTTGGGGTAGTTTTTAATAATAGTCAATTAAGGTGGATAGAGGTTCTGGGAATGGATTGTCACGTTCTGTTCACAGGATGAATGTAAATTTTAAAAAATGCCAAAGTTATTTTGAAAGTACACTTAGCATTATATTGGATCCATTGATTCCATTTTGGAGATGATGGTCTTTAAAAAAAGATCACGACCATCCTTTCCGATGAATGAGACTGACTGCCAAGGGAGGGCTTTAGAAGGAGTGAAGTAAGAGATTGATAGTTTGAGAACAAATTATACATCGCAAGAGAGGAAGCTGTGAACAAAGTTGGGAATTGAAAATTATTGGTGGTTTTGAAATTGAAAGAATACAAACAGACAAAAAGAATATCTTTTATGTACTTTTAAGCACAAGCACGAAGTCAAGAACCCTATGTACAACTTTGCTCTGTTTGTGTTCAAAATATAAATATGTCCATAGAAAACGAGTTACATCTGGGTATAATTGCTTTCTATTTTCTTTTTTTTAAATGCACAATATATGTATGTACACACATATATAAAAACTGTACACCTTAAGTCAGAAGTTCTCAGGACACAGTGCTCTTCTGTGAAAATGAGCACAGAGTGTGCCCAACTGCGGGACTCCAGGCGATCCATGGACTTCAGCGAACCCCCAGCCCACTCTCAACTACCTCTCTATCCATCCACTGCTCCCAGTATCATGAGGGCAGTGGCGGCAGCCTTGGCGGAGCTACTCATCATTGGCTGGGGCATCTTTCCCGTGCTGCTGCAGGTGTTCCTGGAATGTTGCATTTACTGGATAGGATTCGCTTTTCGAAATCCTCCAGAGACACAGCCCACTGGGAGAAGTGAGGTTTTCAGATTCTCCCTGCAGAAGCTGGCGTACACCATATGGAGGACTGGGAGGCAGGGGCTGGGGGAGCGCCCACAGCGGGCACTGAACTAAGGCCCCAGCCCCCAGACCTGGGCGGCCATGTCATCAGGTGCTCCTGTGCATCCAGGCCAGCAAGGGAACAAGGGCCCGGCAGGAATGGGGCGTTCCCTGTGCTCTCTTTCCAGAGGAGCACGTGCCAAGGCCAATGAGGGGCCTTTTGGGCCCTGGAGAAGCAGCATGGGCAATGACACAGACCCTTTCGGAAGCTCCTTGAACCCTCCCACTAAGGGGTGGGGCAGCGGGAGGATGGGGATGGGGAGGGGGGGTGTGGGCAGACCCTAGAGATCTGGGTCAAGTCGGTGCAGAACCAAGCCCTGCGGCCATGGCCACTGCCAGGAGGCCCCCCACAAGGAGATACACACACACCACACCAGCAGAATGAACGTTCTGACATCACCTGAATCGCCAAGCGGAGAAGGCGTCTCCTGAGAGCCCTGCGGGCCCATGCAGCCCAACTGTAAGGGACCGCAAAGGGTGGATTGAGCTAGGCCCTCTGGCTGGTCTTTGCCGACGCTCGTACATTAAACTTACTGCCTTTGCTCCCTCCATTCCCTATTCCCTCTGCGTCCTACTTCACCCCCTCCTAAGCCTACGCCCTCCCCACCAAAGAAATGTGTCACCTTGATTTGGACCTATTCAGTGAATGAATGAATGAATCCCAGCTTTACTAAAAAACAAAAACAAGAAACTTCTCCGGGCCCACAGCCCCTCACTGATCTTGCTTTTCCCTGGTCTCACGCAGCAGTGGTCAATAGTGTGGCCATCGCTAACTGTACTGATTGTTTAAACGTGCATTAGTTGTGTCTCCCTAACTAGAAAGTAAGCTCCTGGAGGACAGGGACCACCTCTACGAAAAATAAAAACCAGTACCTCCCCCATCTCGCAGTGTCCCAAGACCCTGAGGACTGGTGGAGGTGTCGTAAAAACAAAATAAAACAAAACAACAAGAAAGAAAATGAGCAGGCTGAAACCTGGTAGTGTAGTGGTTGCCTGCGGGACTGCTGTCCACTGGGTTGGCAGTTCAAATCCAGCAGCAGCTCTCCAGGAGCAAGGTTGCACCTCCTACCCCCACCAGAGGGCAGTGATGCCAAAAAAGAAAAAAGAAAGAAAAGAAAATGAGCACAAATTGACCAAAGAATATGAATTTATTGCAACATTTGGGCTTATCAACACACAGTTAAGTCCATTTCTTTTGCTAAACCAAAGGGGTTGGGGGAGATACAAGAATTTGAATCTGTGAATCAGATCATGTGTCCAAAGTATGTATAAGGAGGGCTTTTTAAAAGTTCGTGGAAACTTGTGATGAGAAAGTACTTGAGTGGAAGCCCAATGTCCATTTGTTACCTTGATACTTGCCATACAAATATTTGTACATAGATCTATTTCCTTATCATTATATATAAATATATTTATATATGAACCTGCCTGGGTTTAGACCTCTATACCATATTTTTTGGACCATAAGATGCACTTTTTCCCCCAAAAGTTAGGGGAAAATGAAGGTGAGTCCGAAGGTATGGTACCCCAGAACATTTTAGCATATTGGCACTATTTGGTTTAGAATATTTCTTCTTGTTTTGCTTGTTTAAGTTTTTCTTAAAAACTGGATGTGTCTTATGGTCCAAAAAAATATGGTAAATGTCCTTTGCCTTCTAGTGCTTTCTATTGCATTTTCCTCTAGTCCCACTATCAGAGTCAGCTTCCATTCATATTTTATTAATTCTATCTGATTACATTGCCCGTGGTAAAGTCCTAGCAGGCCTCCTACACTCTCACTGATTCTAGATCACTTGGTCTTCCCTTGTCCCTGGGTTTGTTAACATCCACTTCCTTTCCCCATTTCTCCTTCACCTATGGCTATTGCTTTCTCCTCGGGATTGTTTTCAAGACAGATATGCAGAAACAATAAGCACAAAAACAAGGCAGAGCAAAACAAAGCAGCAAAAGAAAATCATAAAAACAAACAGTAACAACAAAAAACAAGCAAGAAAAGAAAAGCCTAGAAATAGTTCCAGGTCTGTTTGTTGACCTTTCATCAGGTTTTCAGGGTGAGTCTGATGAGGTGTCATCCCCTGACCCCCAAGTCTATTTTTGGCATTCCCCAAGAACTTCATTGCTTTGCTCCCCTTCCTGCCATTTCACGCCCACAGCGTTTTGATCCCGTGTGGTGGGGTCCGACCAGGTACAATCCCCACACTGTGCCTCCAGCGTTGTTCCTTTAGCGTTGTTCCTTTAGCGTTGTTCCTTTCACCGGTCGGTGAGAGACATTACTGCCTTGCAGTGGAACCAGTCCTATAGTCCTTTCTGAGCAATGGGTGCTCTGAGCAAAAATATTATCCGTAGGGCTTGGTGGGCCAGGATGTATTCCACTCTCCCTCCTTCCCTTTTCATTTATCCTCCTTTTTTCTTAGCTTTTTGTTTTGTTTGGGGCATCACTGCCCTCTGGTGGTCATGGGAGCTACCCAGAGCTGCTCCTGAGAGCCGCTGCTGGATTTGAACCGCCAAGTCCGGGGGCCACAGTTCTTACCTATTTTTTAGCTTTTTTTTTTTCAGAAAAAGATAAGAAATTGGTCGTTCTTGAGGCTTTTGTTTTTAATTTCATGTAATTGTGATTCTTAATTCATTTTTAAAATTTATTTGTCTGTTATGTGTAAAAATCTGTAAAAATTAAGGAATCAGTTGGTACTTTGTCAAGTTATCCCAGTAGCCCATTTCTAGCTTATACTATAGCTAAACATCCCAATTCAAACTTACTGCCATTGAGTCAATTTTGATTAATTGTGAGCCTATTGGGCAAAGAAGAACTGTCCCTCTGGATTTCCCTGACTGTAAACCTTTTTAAGAGAAAACTTCAACCTCCTCCCTCAGAAAGACTCAGGATTTCAAACTGCTGACCTTACAGTTAGCCTAAAGCCCAACCCACTACCCCACCAGTACTCCTTCAGAAGAGGCAAGTGTCTGGAAAAGAACGTCTTGCTTAGTAAAGTGGGAGGGCAGAGTGGAAGGGAAATACTTTCAAGAAGACAGACTAGCAAGGCCAAAAAAAAAAGAAATGGAATGACATATATAAAATATTGAAACAAAAGACTTCCCTTCAGAATGGGTTATCTAGCAAAAATCTCTCAACAATGAAGGCAAAATTAGGACATTCTAAGATAAGCAGAAATTAAAGGATTTGTAGCCATTCAATTAGCCATACAAGAAATACTAAAGGATATTCTTCATATGGAAAGCACCCTAAATCTTAGATAAGTATAAATTGTGTCATCAACAACATAAAGAAACAGATATGGACAAAACAAAAAGAAAATGAATGGTGCAATTGAAGGACTCTCATGTGAAGAAGAACCTGTAGCAGTCACATAATCTGGTGTCAACTTGCAAAGGGGTAGAATCTAGCCTGTCAATCAGGATGCAGGTTGATGACCTCATTTGAAGGTGCCACAGAGATAAATAGCTCAATGGAGGCCAGATACACACAAACTCTGTTTCATCTTCCTTGTTACTAACAAGACACATGGAGTTACACTAGAGGTCTGGAGTTGAGGAGCCACATGGAGTCCCCTGGCAGAGCTGAGATGCTTCCACTGCCACTGGATTCACAACACTCTCCACCCACTGGCCAGTGATCTTCCTGCATCTGGTGTCATTGCATGTGCTGCGTGAGTCTGAAGAGGAATTTATAGATTGTTATTGGACATATGGTCTAACATCGGACTTAGGGATTTGAACTGGACTGGGCTGGAATATTTTCTTAAAAAACAATTGCCCCTTTATTTCAAGCTATTTCTTATAAACATATGAGTCTCCATGGATTTGATTCTCTAGTCTATCTGGACTAATACATTACTAATACTAATACATAATAATACATTATGGTACCTTGTGGGGTACTAGAGAAACAAATAAAACCGGAGAGAGGGTGCTTATTTGATCCCTGACTCATAATAGTTTTTCTTCTTTGGCTAATCAGAGTCCAATATGTCCATGCATCTTCCTGGGTTGTTTTTTGGAAGTAATTTGGAAAATTAAAATTTTAATAATTTTATTTGGTTGTGGTCTTTGGTTATTCCTTCTTGAAATGGTGAAAATGAATATGATTATTGTATACTTTTACTTTGGGTATATAAATTGCCATTTGAATTTCTCAGACTCATAATTACTGATATTATTGCTATTTGCCTTGGAGGTAGAAATCAAGTAGATACACCAATCAAAAGACAAACAATTCCATAATGGACTAAAAACA
>PVJH01004913.1:78312-119012 GCA_004026705.1 Nesogale talazaci | reverse complement strand
ATCAGTAGCACTGCGGGATAAATTAGGATTGGGTATGGAATCTGTAGTCTTGTTTCTTTGGTACTTCCATGAGCTCAAACTAAATTCATAGGAAACTTGCAGAACAGGCTCTCACTGCCCTTGTGGGTTCCTGAGTGTACCTGAGTGGGTGTAGCAAGCCTCATCTTTCTTTTTATTTATTTATCTATTGTTTTATTGTTTTATTTTTTGCTAGCCTCATCTTTCAAGGAGCACCTGGTGGTTTCCAACTACTGACCAGCCCAATTCAGTTAAGCTCCTGAAAATTAATCCCAATTAACTACTCATTTCTCATTTTTAAATAATTATCCAAAGTCAATAAGGTAAATGCCCTAACAACTGGAAGTTCATTCAATAAAATTAGAATACTGTCTCATGTGATAGAAGGGTAGAGGACCAGTGGTGGACCCTGAAGGTATTGCTACCAGACAGTTGTAAAATTAGACAAAATCATTGTCTTTTTCAGGGAGAAAAGAATATTTTAAGAATTGCCAATACAACCACTCTATCAGGTTCTCCTCTCAGAGCAGAGCAAGCGAGCAGGTTCTTCTGCTTCTAAACAATATGCGGTAGACCAACCTAAACCAAGCTTGACTCACTCACTAAACAAATTTAGTGGTTTTCTTTTTTTCTTCTTCTGCCAGCCTTATTCATGCTTATATTATGTCTTTTACTATATAGGGGAATAAATACTTGAGCATAGTTTTTGCTCCTAAACTGTGACCTACGCAGTGATGATGACTCTAGCTTTTAAATCAACGTATGTCCAGTTCTGGATAGTACATTTATCAAATGGTGAGTATCCAGTAGTTAAGTGAATGAGTGAATGAATAAATAATGAGTAAGTAGATGGGAGCCAGGGGACCTTAGGACGTAGGCAGCAAATTAAGAGTAGTCCTACAATCATTTAGGACTCAGAAATGTTATCTACTTGGGACAGGCAGTTATATATTCAATTTTTGGAACATCATTCTGTTTCCTATTCAGCCACACTTATGATACTTCTAAAATGAAGCGCTTAAATGAATTGAGACAAATAAGATAATCTGCTACAATAGCCTTCCAAAGAAACAGATGCTGTATATCTTAAAATGAATGATACAAATTCCATACCTCAGTTTCCCATCTGCCAAATGAGGATAATTACAAATGAACTACACTTCATCAAATAGATACAAGTTTAATCAGATTATACTTCTCTACAAGGAGGCTTCAAAAAAAGTCATGGAAAAACTTGCTATCCTTTAATTGCCTTTCCCATATACTATTTGAAGTCCCTTCATATGTACATGTGTTTGTTTGTGTGTGTGCATGTACACCCAATTCTCACTTTCGAATACGATATAGTCCCAAAAATGCGCTTAGTGTGTGAAAATTGGTATTATGCAAAATAATAAAAAAATAAGTCTGGTAATCATTTGTTTTATAAGTATTAATACCAGACTAATTCCAAGGAGTCAGAGATTGAAAATGTCCATAATGCCCAACTTGCCATGGTACTACTTTGTTCCACTTTCCCCCCACTCTGCCCTTGAGGATAGTCCCTCACATCCCGGGGGTCTGAGTTTTGCTGCAATGTCCCACAGGAACTCACAGACCTTTAAGGAGAGGTCTCATGGGATGGTGAGTGGTGCTCAGTACCAAACCTAAAGATCAAGAAGATGGAAATCAAGTACAGGATCAAGAGCCAGAAGCCAAAAATCCAAAATTTGCAGCAGATCTTCTTGCTTCTACCAAAGCTCCATCAGGAAAATACAGGTCTGGCTTTCTAGGTGGTGAATGTGTGAAATTTCACAGTGGCGCTATTTATTCTATAGCCAAGGAAACCAAACAGTGTGCTCTGGTTCATGCCAGTTCTAAGGTGAGATATTAAAGATGTCACCATGAAGACAAAAAGTGTCCTGACTGACACCCTCTCCTACAGAAGCTGTAGTCTAAGCCCCATCCCATCCCTGTTCATTAGTAGAAAATGCCCTCTAAAATGGGATGGTAGCCATAGGCGTACAACATCCAAAATTCTCTCACATAAGCAGTTATGACTAGAAGGGCCATAGTAATTGAATAAAACTCTACCACATCAAGTCAGAAATGGAGGAAGCGTCATTAATAACTGCCAATTTTCCATAATGACCAAGCAAATGAGAATCTTGGCCTAGCCGTGTTGCCATTAACCAAGTTAATGTTAACCACCACAGCCAATGTGACTCTGGACCTACAACTCAGCACTCATTATCGTCAGAACTACATTGTTTATTTTGTTGTTGTTGTTCTTGTTGTTGTTTTCATTTTACTGGGGGCTCATACAACTCTTATCACAATCCATAGGTACATCCATTGTATATCAAGCACATTTGTACATTTGTTGCCCTCATCATTCTCAAAACATTTGTTTTCTAATTAAGCCCTTGGCATCAGTTCCTCATTCTTCCCCCGCCCCCTTCGAATTACATTGTTAGTCAGTAAAATGGATAGATTTGTTGGCTATCCCTGTTGTATTGTGGATTGTCAGATAGAACAATAGTAAGTGAGACATAATTGTGTGAGTGTGTATATATCTATGTAAACAGTAAAACTCAAAACATACTCACTGCCAGGGAGTAAATGCTGACTCACAGAGACCCCATAACTCAGGGTGGAGCTGCCCCGTGGGAGTTTCCAAGACGGTAGCTCTTTATGGGAATAGAAAGCCTTGTCTTTCTCCTTAGGAGCAGTTGTTGGTTTCAAACCCTTGACCTTGTGCCCAGTTGGAGCCCAGTTCATAACAACTACACCACCAGGGCTCCTACAGATAGCATAAAATAAGAGTCATAACAAATAAAAGCACTATATCATTTTTTTTTTAATTTTTATTAAGGCATCACTGCCCTCAGGTGGTGGGAGTAGGAGGCCCAGCCTTTGCTCCTGGGAGCCGGAATTGAACCTCCATCCCAGTGGGCCGCAGTCCCGCGCACAACCACTACGCCACCGGGGCTCAGCCCTATATCATTTCAATTAATGTTAAACTAACTTCCTCAGGATATCAGAAGGCAGTTACCTATATTTGCATACTATATAATTAAAGCACTTAAGAAATTAGGTTGGTTGTGCAACATTATAATGGCCCATAATTTTTTGTTTATTAAAATAGGTATAGAGAAAGATAACTATCAAGTAGAACATATTTTTGTTGTGTTTTGTTTTGTTTTTTGGAGCATCACTGCCTCTGGTGGTTGTGGTCGCTACCCAGCGCTGCTCCTTAGAGTCACCGCTGGATTTGAACCACCAAGCCCGCGGGCCGCAGCCCAGCACTCAACCATTTATGCCACGGGGGCTCAGCCCATCAAATAGAACATATTAATGAGCATTCTACTACAAAGTCATAAAGAAAACAATGATTAGAGCTATAAGAAAACTAACTGCTCCCAGGGAAGGGGAAAAGTAGGAGAGGAGATGAATAGTAATTAGAATTTATTAAATGCCTGTGATGGTGCCATACCTTTTGTGTGTTTGTGTGGCATCACTGCCCTGGTGGGAGTAGGAAGTCCCAGCCTTGTTCCTGGAGAGCTGCTGTTGGATTTGAACCATCAACCCTGTGGGCTGCGTTCCCGCACACAACCACTCTGCCACCAGGGCTCAGTTGGTGCCATACCTTTTGCAAAGTGACTTATTTGATTTTCTTTTTTTTTGGGGGGGGGGACATCACTGCCCTCAGGTGGTGGGAGTAGGAGGCCCAGCTTTGCTCTGTGGAGCTGGAATTGAACCTCCATCCCAGTGGGCCGCAGTCCCGCGCACAACCACTACGCCACCAGGGCTCAGCCCTTATTTGATTTTCTTTAATCCTCACAACAATCCTGAGATAGAAATCATTTTGTGATTTTAGACAAGTTAGGTTGCTGCCCCATAATCACTCTGATGGAACTTACACAAACGCAAGGATGTTGGTGTCACTGTATGTTGCCACTAAGAAGTCAGTAAGTAGAATGAAAATGAAAATATATTCAATTCTTCATTGTTAAACCTTGTTATCTATCTATCTATCTATCTATCTATCTATCTATCTATCTATCTATCTATCCATTGGATCTCAGAGTCAAAGTGACCAGGTTTCAGACGACTTTATCCTGAGCCAGTTATCTTTCATTTGGCTCGACTCTGGTGATCTTCAGAGTAGACCTGTGCTCCATAGGGTTTTGATTCCTATTCAAGTGAAGTCAGACAAAATGTGTCCTTTTGTGACTGACTCTTTTCAATCAGCATGATGTCTTTAAACTCCATCTACTGTATTTTTCGGACCATAAGACACACCTGATCATAAGATAAACTCAGTTTTCAAAGCAAGCAAAAAATATTCTGAACCAAATAGTACAAGCATACTCAAATGTTTATTAAACTAAAGCAAAATAAAATATTTAGGGAGAAAAAGAAAAGAAAAAAGAAGACACGCTGAGCCCCGGTAGCGTAGTGGTTGTGCACAGGACTGCGGCCCACTGGGATGGAGGTTCAATTCCCGCTCAAGGAGCAAAGGCTGGGCCTCCTACTCCCACCACCAGGGCATTGATGCCTAAAAAAAAAAAAAAGAAGAAGAAGAAGACACAAATAAAAGTGAATATTAGTAGAGGGGGGGAAAAAGTGAAATATAGTACTATTTAACAGTGTAAACTCCACGGTGGTGTTAAGACCCATCATTGCTTTCATTAACAGACGAGGGGAAGCATGCAGCTGTGCCGATCATGTGACCTGACTTGACATTGAGCCGCCTGGAGGTTGGGGCTTCCCCGGAGCACACAGCTCTCCACAGCATGCAAACAGCAGCAGACAGTAAGTGGGCTTATGGGGTTATAAGCAAATGTCTGGGGTACCACACCTTCAGAGCATAAGACGCAGCCTTATTTTTCTCCCACGACAAATACAGTATATTGTGACACAGGAAGATTTGCTTTCTCATACTGAGTAGTATGTCATCATAAATGTGGTAAGCAGCAATGCAGGTGGATATAGCTGACCTCCTACGGCCTCTCTACTGTGATGGGACAGAGGTCACACATATTTCCGTGCTCTAGTTTCCCCACCCCCACCCCCATCCCTGCTCTAGTTTTCTTTACATATTCTGACACCCACCATTCTTCCCATGACCCAGTTGATATGTTAGGCTCAATAATTCATTGTGGTGGCCACACACAACTCACAGAGGTTCAATTCCAGCAGTGGGGCTGGACCTTCTACTCTACCACCAGAGAGCAGTGATGCCCAAAAAAACAAACAAACAAAAAAAAGGTACTGTAAAATAGGATCAATAATAAGGGTCCATTCATTGGTCCCAATAACACTTCTCCTCAACAGGTCAAGACTCAAGCATCCTCAGTCTCAGTCCCTAAGTCCTTTTTTTTTTTTTTTTTGTGGGCATCTCTGCCTCTGGTGGTCGTGGGCGCTACCCAGCCGCCACTGGATTTGAACCGCCAAGCCCGCGGGCTGCAGTTCCGCACTCAACCACTTATGCCACCGGGGCTCAGCCCCCCACCTCAGTCCTTTTGTCTTTGCCAGAAAGTCATCCTGCCTCTTCCTCTGGCTCACAGTTCTGTAGTATCAGGCCAAATGAGAAGATACCCCATAGTCTTGCCGGTGCTCCTCTGAATCTCCTTGCCTCCGTCTCTGGTGTTTTCAATCTTAATGTCCTATACCACTTCAGACAGAAAACGTAGACATGTTCTTCCAAATCACCCGGGGAATTCTTTCTGTGTCCCAAAAGACTAACTTTTATACATTGAGAAATGGCTTTGATTGGAGGTGTAGTTGTCTCCTAGCAGACCTGCTCTCCTTGCCATTGGGTCTGTGTTGACTCATAGTGACCCTGTAGGATGGGGCAGCACCGCCTCTGTGGGGTACCAGGACTGAAACTCTTCATGGGAATAGAAAGCCTCATCTTTCGCTCACCGAGTGGTTGCTGGTTTCCAACTGCTGATCGAGTGGTTATCAGCCCTGCTTGCAACAGTCACACCAACAGGCTCCTTTTAGCAGAGCATACCCTAGGGAAAACGAGCAGTAGTGTTCTAACTCTCACCCTGCTTCCAGTAAAATACTGAGGTACTAAAGTAAGGATGCCTTTAAGAAGCACAGGATGTGGCTTAATTCAGACCCTTTACTATGATCAAGACCTAACCCCGCCTTAATCCTGTAACTGAGAACTCCCTCCGAAATGGACTCTTAGCCACAGGCATTGTTTCTTTTGCTGTTGATAGATGCCCTTGAGTTGATAACGACCCACAGCCACCCTAGGCACAACACACCAAACACCTCCGGATCTTGCACCATGCCCACACTTGAGCCCCTTGTTGCAAGCATGGTGTCAATCCATTCTCATTGAGAACCTTCCCCTACTTCACTGCCCTTCTATGTTACCCAAGAGGATGCCCTTCCCCAGGGTCTAATCTCTCCTGGTAACATGTCCAAGGTATATAAGACCAAGTCTTACCACCCTTGCCTCTAAGGAGCACTCTGGCCTTACTCCAAGGTTTGCCCAATTAACAGTTCTGGTACTTTCAATATTCTTTCTTTTTAAGATCATTTTATTGGAGTCTGATACAACTTGTATCACAATCTATGCATCCATCCATAGTATGTCAAGCACATTTGTACATTTGTTGCTCTCACTATTCTCAAAATTTTCGCTTCCTACTTAAGTTGGGTATTAGCTTGGTATATGTTCCTCATTTTCCCATCCCTCCCTGCCCCTCTCCCTCATGAACCCTTGGTTATTTATAAATTATTATTATTTTGTCACCACCATACTTCAAATGCACCAATTTTTCTTTGGTCTTTTTTATTCAATGTCGAACCTGTTTATGAGACTATTGAAAAATGTCATGGCTTGGATCAGGCACACCTTAACCCTGAAAGTAATTTTTTTTTGTCTTCAACAGCCTATAGAAGTCCTGTGTAGCAGATTTACATGACGCAACTCTTCTAACTTCTTGGTTGCTTCCAGGAACACTGATTATGAGTCCAAGCAAGACAAAATCCTTGATAACGTCAACCTTTATTATCGTGATGTTGCCTATTGGTCCAGTTATAAGAATTTTGGCCTTCTGTACGTTGAGTTGTAGTCCATACTGAAGGCTATAATTGATGCTCTTCATCAGCAAGTGCTTTAAGCCTTCCTTGTTTTCAGCAAGCAAAGTTGTGTCATCGGTATTTCTCAGGTTATTAATAATCCTTCAGTTCTCATGCCACCTTTTTCTTCACATACACTGACTTCTCTGATTATTTTCTCAGCACATAAATTGAGTAAGTATGGTGAACAGTACAAACCTGACACATATCTTTTCAAATTTTTTTGGGGGGGAGGGTGCATCACTGCCCTTTGGTGGGAGTAGGAGACCCAGCCTTGCTCCTGCTGAATTTGAACCGCCAACCCAGTGGGGTCACAGTCCCGCACTCAACCACTACACCACCGGAGCTCAGTCCTCCTTTTCAGATTTTAAACCTTGTAGTATTCCCTTGTTCTGTACTCGCAACTGCCTCTTGATCAATGCACAGGTTCTGCAGGAGCACAATTAGGTGTTCTGTAATACCCATTTTTCTCCAGGCTATCCACATTTTGTTATGATCCACACAGTTGAATACCTGGGCATAGTCAATAAAACACAAGCAAACCTCTCTCGGTATTTTCTGCTTTGAGGCATTATACATCTAATGTCAGCAATGATATCCCTTGTTCCAGGTCCTCTTCTGAAGTTGGCTCGAACCTCTGGCAGCTTCCTGTCAATGTATTGCTGCAACTGTTGTTGGATGATCCTCAGAAAAAATTTACTTGCATATGAGATCCATGTCTTGTTCTATAATTTGAACGTTCTGTTGGTTCACCTTTCATTGTAAGGCATGGAATCCAGAAAAGGAATTAGAGCCGAAAGGGCCATGTTCATTGACTTATGTCTCATTGTGTACTATATGTTGTTTATCCATATACCTGTTGATGGGCATTGTGTTAATTTCCACCTTTTGGCTATTGTGACTATTACATTGATGTGTGAGTTTCAATTTAATATTTTTTGAATAGTTGTCACACTGTTCTCCACAGTGGCTGTGCCATTAATACCATTAATACCAGTGTATTAATACCAGTAGTAGATCAAAAAAATCAAAACCAAATTCACTGCCTTCAAGTCGGTGGTGACTGATTCCGACCCTATAGGATTAGGGTAGAACTTCCTCTGTGGGTTTCCGAGAACTATAGCTCTTCATGGGTGTGGAATGTCCATGGATTCCAATTTCCACACATCTTTGCTAACATTTGTTACTGTCTGCATTCTGTGTTGTCATTCTATTTAGCCATCCCAGTGAGTGAAAGACACGTGAAAGACATCTTTGACTTTCATTCCCATCTCTCTGGTGACTAATGATATGAGGCAACTTTTTATGTGTTTGGTGCCCACTTGAATGTTCTGTCTGCTGAGATGTTTATTCACAGTTTTACCCATCTGAGTGACCTGTCTCTTGAAGGGTGGGGTATCTATCATTTTGTTAAGTTGCAGAACTGTTAGATATATTTTGGTTATTAGTTTCTTGTTAGCTATATGAAGAAATTCTCCCAGTAGTTTGTCTTTTTACTTCTTTGGTAAAGACATTGTGGAACACAATTTTGCAATTCTTTTTTTTTTTTTGGGGGGGGGGGCATCACTGCTCTCCGGTGGTGGGAGTAGGAGGCCCAGGCCCACTGCTGGAATTGAACCTCCGTCCCAGTGGGCCGCAGTCCCGCGCACAACCACTACGCCACCGGGGCTCAGCCCAATTTTGCAATTCTTATGAAGTCTTATTTACTTATTTTGTCTTTTACTATGTGTGCTTTTGTCATTATATTAATCCATTGCTGGAAGTTAAGATCTGAAAACATCAGTCCTGCCTGTTCCTCATTGAGGTCCTTATTCCTTTTGAATTTGTTTTTCTAAGTGGTATGAGGGACCTGTTTCACTTTTCTGCAAGGGGAAATCTAATAGTCCTATTATTATTCCTTGAAGAGTCCTCCACAGAGTCTTCAGTGGCTGACAAGTTAGAACATCTCCAGGCTTTTCTTACAGGGGACCTCTGTGCGGCTATTGGCTGCCCTACAGAGGTCAGTTCTACTCTGAAATATGTATGACCACTCAAAAGTAAATTGTACATATTAGATATATACATTTATATATATATGCTCACATTTTATATTATAATGATGGCTGAGCTCATTTATTCAACCTCATTTCCCTTTCAAAAATTATACATTTATATGTCTTCATTAACCCAATATAGCTTTCTCCACAATTTCAGTTAAATCTGTTCTTGGTGTTTATTATGTTAGGGGGCCCTGATAGCACAATGTGTAAATAGTTGACTGCAAACCAAAAAGGTCATCAGTTCACACCCATCAATCACTATCAGGAGGAAAAAAAAAGGATAGTCTGGTTTCGTAAAGATTTATAGCATCGGAAACCCTTTGGGGTAGTTCTGTATTGCCTTATAGAGTAGCTATAAATTGGAATTAACTCTACATCCATGACTGATTTTTTTCTTTGGACTGTATTATGACTACATAAATATTGTGTATTACCATGCAAATGCTATATTCTTATTATGTTTTTCTCCTTATCCACATTTTTAGCTTTCCTGAAGTCATCAATTGCCTTGATTTGTTTAATTTCTATGTAGTTATAACCTTTTTTTTTCAAATTCTGTGACAGATTTGTCCAAGGCTCATCAATTTTTCTTAATTTGATGATTATACTCATCAAATAATCTACTAGTTCTGCATCTGCCCTCCCTTATCCTGATGGCTTCTTCTGGGTCAGTTTCCTCTCTCATCCTGATGTCCACTTCCCATTCTTCCTTTCATCACTCTCTTTGGTTGGATTCTTTATTTCTTGGAAGCCATCACTCCCTAATTCTCAGCTATCTTTCTGGGTCTGCATTGCTCTCCCCTATTCTGTTCTTATAGTTTCGACGTGTTTCGGGGAAGTGGGCAGGGAAGCACATGACTCAACCTGTTACATGTAACTAAGCCTCCTGCCATTCTGTTGTCTTTGCAGCCCTTTTGCGTGGAGGTTGGTATTTTGAATCTACCCACCACTTCCTCGGTTGACAGGCCCGAGGGTCCTTCTGAGAAGTCTCACCTCTGAGAGTCTATGGGGCGGCTCTCCTCTGAGCACACAGGGTTCTGGTAAGTGGGAGCTAATGAACATCTCATGTAATAAGTTTAAAATGAAATCTGCTTTTATAGAACAAAAAAATTTTTTTAATGTGACTTGAATTGCAATTTAAGATAATCACCCCCAGCATTTAGCACCAGCAGGGAGTATTTCCATAATTTGATCATTATCCATCCACTTGTGTACCTTAACAATGGTTTGTAGTTGGCTGAATGAAGGAGGAACATTTTATGCTACTTTTAAGAACTTGTGTGAATTCACTCACTACCACTGAGTTGATTCCCTGATTCATAGTGAAGCCAGAGGACAGAATCAGCCTGGCCCTCTCAGTTTCTGACATCACAACTCTTTAGAGGAACAGAAAGCCTTATCTTTCTCCCGAGAACAACTGCTGGTATCGAACTGCTGATCTTGTTATTAGCAGCCCTCCAGAGCTCCCTGAGTTTATAAAGGGGATTTAAACAAGCAGGCTCTCCTATTCTTTTGGATATATATTTTTTTCCCTTCTCTTTATAAAGCTTTTGCTATTATCAGTGACTGCTGCTTCCCCTGGAGAAATATTTCAGAGTGAACATATCATTGAAAAAAAAAAAAGATGAATGCCCTGTATGCTCACGAAATAGCTCTAATAGTGCATTAGCTTCTTGACCATTTCCCCCCAAAATGTGTGTAAGGATTCACATAGAAATGCAAGGAGGTAGGAAATTAGATGCATTGATGTAAAGCAAAAAATAATCATCAGGACAATAAGTGGTTTGAGTTTCTATGAGTAAACGCTTTGGAGTTCCTCTCCCGATGACTGTGCACGGAGAAAGATTTCATTTAAGTCTCTCTTTTCCCTACGGCTGCTAAGCACAAGTCAGCAAGTCAAACCCACCAGCCTCTCCGTAGGCGGGCAGGGGGCCACAGGGCACTAGAGTCTGGGAAACCCACAGGGGCAGTTCTGCTCTGTCCTTTAGAGTTGGGATGAGTCAGAATCCCAGTGGATTTTGGCTTTTTGGTCCATCTCTTCCCCCCCCCCCCACACACACACATAATAATTGTGTATGAATGCGTCTACCATGGGGATGGGGGAGAACAAAAGGGAGTGCTAAAATACATATTTATTAACAAAATAAATCTACTGATTCTAGTGCTTATAGGTGCCTGATATTATGAAAGGAAACACAGTGCCCTTTAAAGTTTACCAGGGACTCCGGCAGTTTTCAGGCAAGCTTTTGGACTGCTAAATGCCAGGTTGATGGGTGAAACCAGCAGGGGTTCCCTGGGAGGAAAATGGGACTTTCTGCTTCTGTGAAGGTTTTCAGCTTCAGAAACCCAAAGACAGTTCTACATTGCCCTATTGGCTCACTACAAGTTTAAATGGACTCAATGGCGATGAGTCGAATGATGAATCAGAAGCAAAAAATAATCATCAAAATAATTATACAAATAATTGTAGATTATAAAAATAATCTACAAAAGTGTAGAATGTACAGAGAATCAGAAGTGACTGCAAAGCAGTGGGTTTGGTTTAGTTTGGTAAAGAGTCCATAGTCTAAGATAATAATAACATGAATGGAGATATTAGTGAAAGATATTTTTTAAAAGACATTTAGGTCTGAGGCCCAGTTGCATAAGTGGTTGAGTGCAGAACTGCAGTCTGCGGGCTTGGCGGTTCAAATCCAGCGGCGGCTCTCAGGACTGGAGCGGCACTGGGTAGCACCCACAATCACCAGAGGCAGTGATGCCCACAAAAACACTAACACAAAAATAAATAAATAAATAAAAATAAAAGCCATGCTAAATTAAGCCCAACAAAATTCTGACTCATCAGTGCCCTACAGGACAGCATTAAATGGCTTCTCAGGGTTTCCAAAAGTGTAGAATGTACAGAGAGCAGATTGTCAGATCCTTGTCCCATGGAGTGGCAGGTGTGTTCGAACTGCTAGCTTATAAGTTAGCAACTGAGCTCTGAACAATTGCGCCACCCAGGTGTTACCATGCTACAGCTCTTAATCATGTTTACTTTGTTCTTACTCTGTATCTACACAAAATTCAATTTAAAACAAAATTGTAAAATCTATTACGTTACCTGTGGCAAACCCAAGGTCAGCTTACCATGTGTCTTCAAAGCAACCAATGCATTGATGTGCATGTCACTAGTTACGAAAAGAAATGAAATGGCAAAGAATCTCCTTAGAAGAATTTAATACACAGATACCAGAAGAGGAAATAGGGCTGAGCCCCGGTGGCGTAAGTGGTTGAGTGCGGGACTGCCGTCCGCAGGCTTGGTGTTCATATCCAGCGGTGACTCTCAGGGGCAGCACTGGGTAGCGCCCACGACCACCACAGGCAGTGATGCCCACCCCCTTCTCCCCCATAAAAAAGAAGAGGAAATAATTCCTTACTATATGGTTTAAAATGACTTTTCCTCCTTTGGTTCTTTATGGTGCTCTGTTTGGGACATTTATTCATTTTCTTCTCTTTAAAACTTTCGAGTTGTAGAATATTTCTTTTTTTTTGGTGGGGGGGGAGGCGCATCACTGCTCTCCGGCGGTGGGAGTAGGAGGCCCAGCCCCACTGCTGGAATTGAACCTCAGTCCCAGTGGGCCGCAGTCCTGTGCACAACCACTACTCCATCGGGGCTCAGCCCGTAGAATATTTCTTTCATTTGGGTACAAAGAAAAAACTCTACAAAGTTGTCTTGTCCCCAGTGTGTGTTCAGTAATCAAGGTAACCTCGGTTACAATTGTTTAGTCAAATAAATGACCATAGTCACAGTTGACCAGTGTACTAGATTATGACTGTGTTTATTGTATTTCTCATTAGGGGGTTTCTTCTATTTCCCTTGATTTGAAATGAATGGAAGAACAAAGTTTAGGGTTGTTGTGCCTCTGGAGTTTTTGTTTTTGTTTTGCCTAGTATGATCTAATTGTGAGACCAGCATGAATTGTTTATTTTGAAGTTACTAAAATTCATAACTTAAAAAATAATAAAGTTCATAGCTTAACATGTGATACGTAATCTGTTTTCTATCTGAATGACCACTTTGAAAGTCTTCTTATTTGTTCTGTCATTAGTTGTGACTACGTTTTGAAATTTTTTTATTGCAAGTATTGCTCATTTTTATTCCAAAGGAATAATCTTAATAGACTTATTCAAAAATAATACAAAAGTTAAAAAGGATTGCTACAACATCATAAAAACATTTATGGACTGAGCCCCGGTGGCGTAGTGGTTGTGCGCGGGACTGCGGTCCACTAAGATGGAGGTTCAATTCCACCAGTGGGGCTGGGCCTCCTACTCCCACCGCCAGAGAGCAGTGATGCCCCCCCCCAAAAAAAACAAAAACAAAAACAATTATAACGTAAAAGTATCAAAATACAAAACTATGAATTTTTTTATTAAATATTTTTAAAATTAAATACTTACATTGGGTTTCTTACAGCTCTTATCACAGTCCATACATTCATCCATTGTATCAAGCACATTTGCAAATATGCTGCCATCATCATTTTCAAAACATTCTCTTCCTACTTGAGACCCTGATATCTGCTCCCCATTTCTTCCCTCTCCACAACCTGCCCTACTTCATAAATCCTTGATAAGTTATAGATTATTATTTTCATATCTCACATCATTCTCTATCGTCCTTCAAAACTATGAATTCTTGACATGTCCTATACACTTCTGAAGGTAGTGTTTCTATTCCTCTAACGCTGCCTGGAATATTGTTAACTTTTTTATTTATACCACATCAGAACAACAGCTGGGGGAATCCTTGTGGGAGGAAGCGGGACCCTAGATGATGGTCCATTAAAATGCTCATTGAGCTTGGGGATCAAAAAGAAACGTGAAGGGGCAAGTGAAAATAACTTAGGTCTCTCCTTCAATCTCTCTCTTTTACTGCTTTAGGAAACCCTTGCCTGGTGGTGTGATTGTGGAGAAATAATTCATAGTCAGGTTGAGCCCTGGTAGCATAGTGGTTGTGCGTGGGACTGCGGCCCACTGGGATGGAGGTTCAATTCCAGCTCCACAGGAGCAAAGGCTGGGCTTCCTACTCCCACCACCAGAGGGCAGTAATGCCCCCCCAAAATAATAATTCATAGTCACTGTATAGGCCAGCCTAAAGAAAAATGTTCTGTATTTATTTAGTTACTTTACTTTATTCCAGGAAATCTATCCTGCACACTTTTGGTACTCACTAGTTGTATGGAAGTTTTGCCTCTTATATGTGTGCTCTGTCAGTGTTCAGCTACAACAGTCTTTAGTGATACCTTTGGTTTGTCATCCAGGCTTAGTGAGCACAAACTACCTTTACTCGGGCTCCAAGTATGCATACTGTGATAGTTGAGTCAACTTGGGTGGGTCAGGGTTCTCCCACCAGCTAACAAAGTGTGGTCAATTTCAGGATGGGATCATCTGTGAAAGAGTCAAGCAGTGGTGGGGAGAATTGAAGACCTCTCTCATCTGGTCACGGCTTTGGGAAAATGGAGTGAGTTTTCACCCAGGGTGCTGCCTATTTTTAGGAGCAGCTGACAGTGTGTGAGATGAAGCTCACCTCTGCTGGATTGGGACCCTGCATCTGGGCTTGCCCATCCCAGGATTCTCTGTGGACTGCGGCCTCAGAGTCATTCAGCTTGGCATCCACTAAAACTGCCATCTTTCTACTCCCTGTCTGTCAGTCCTTGCAACCACTGGAATCAGGAGAAGCTATCAGCTTGCCTCTAGCCTACGGACTTGACTCAGATTGGATTTATCCACTTCTACACCTGTTTGAGTCATATCTTGATATAAATCTCTGCCTGTATTCACATACATACAAGGGTCACTGGTTTTTCTTCTCTAGAGAATCCAGACTAACACATACACTCAAGGGGAAAAAGTGTTGTCTGTTACAAAGAGAAATTGGGCTTTTAACACTTTGTTGGTACACTCTCGCATCCGGTCAGAATGTGGCAGAACGCATGATTCCTGCTCACCGTGTCTGTGCTCTTGTATTCCCTCCTCCCCTTGGGCGGCTGGCACTCATGACTTGCTACTAGTTAACGGAATGCGACGTCTAGGCTTGCTTTATCTAAGAGAAGATGCACACTCACTGTAGAGTTCTGCTTGTGGCTTGATGCATTCACTGACACAAAACTCTAGACAGGAGCTAGGAACAGAGAGCATCTGTCTCCATCTGGCGTGAGCAGACAGTAGGGACTTCAATCCTCCCCCACCAAGGATGCGATTTCAGCCAATCATCGGAGTCATCTGTGATGATGCAGTCAAGGTTCTAGATGAGACGGCAAGTCAAGCAACACATTGGTTTCAGCCTACTAATACCCAGCTAAACTGTGCCTGCACTCTTGACCATAGAAATTGTGAAATACTAAATGTCGGGTGGTTTGGTTTTTTTATTTCTAAGTGTGTAGCTATTTGTTATTCATCAATAGGGTGATGGTTAGCGTTTATATCAACTTGACATGCCCGGAGGTAGGTAGGTGGAGAGCCCTCCTGGTCAATCAGGCCACCCAATGACACCTCCTAGTGGGGGACGACACCTCTCTTCCATGTAAAAGAGAGACCCTGAGAAAAGCTGAGCTCTCTCTTGCCTCTGTGACTCCAACTGGTTGTGGAGCCTGCGTTTGGTTCTACAGAGATCCACTGTGGAACCGCCCGCAGATCTCAGGAGCTGCCAGGGGACTGCCCACCTTGAGTCCACTTCATCCCTGCCTCCACCAGCTTGTGACTGTCCTGCTTCATGAGCCCAGTTCTGGTTTGTCAGTTTCCACAGCTCCACATGCCAGGAGAAGCCTGGAGCTAACATTTCACCTACAGACGTGACCCGACTGGACCTATTCCTACAATCGTCGAAGTCATTTCTTGGTATAAATCTTGTTCTGTAGATGGGCATACAGAAGCGCCATTGACTTTGTTTCTGTAGAGAACCCAACCTAACTCATGCAAATAGCAAAATGATACATCTCGATGATAGTGGTGTGACATAATAACACGAGATACAGAATAAACGCATATCAATTTTATTTTTGATGGGACTATCTCAGTATAAGGAATGTATAGAAGCCTTAGTGAGTCAATGAGAAAATTGAATCACAGGGATTGGAAGCAAAACATACCTAACGTCACACAAATCAAAGGGGGTCACATGGTGTTAGTGCCACTGAGTGAGTTCTGACTCGTAGGGTCCCTGAGGAGGGGAACTGGCCCGTCTCGAGGCTCCTTCCCCAATGCTCTTATGCTCCAGCCATGTTTGCAGTCCCTGTGTCAGTCCATTTCCTTGAGGACCTGACCCTCTACATTACCAAGCACAATGTTCTTGTTCGGAGACAACAAGAAACGAAATGTCAAGTTGTCAGAGGCCACCTTTTTGCCACCTGTGGGCAGATTTGTCCTTTTAGCAGCCCGTGGCATTTTCAAACTTTTTCAGCATCACACTTCAAATGCATCAAAAACGTCACCTTTAAAAGCCCTGCAAGATTTTAGCTCAGAGTCACAGAGCCCATATCTAAATCTAGTTCCACCATAGCAGAGCTCTATCTGCCAATTTGGCTAGCCATTGAGTCAATTAAGATCCATAGCAATCCTATTGGACAGGCTAGAACTTCCCCTGTGAGTGTCCAAAACCATAACTCTTTATGGGAGTAAAAAGTCTCATCCTTCTCTCAAACTGTTAACTTTATGGGTAACAGTCCAATGTATAATCACTGTAGCTCAGAGCCTCCTTATGAGTCTAGAAAGAAGAGGTTTTCTACTTCCAAAAAGAGTTACAGTCACAGAAAGTCACAGGGCCAGTTCTATTCTTACCTGTAGAGTCACTGAGAGTCAAAATTAACTGGATGGCAGTGAATTTGGATGGGGCTTCTTGTACCCTTGTGTTGTATTATAGCTGCCAGTTCCATCCTAGTCAAAGCATTTGCCGAGCGTTGCAAGTAGAGATCCCCAGAAAGCCAAAAAGAATCTTTCTGCGGTGGAGAGTGGCAAGAATGTAAGTCTTGAAAAACATCTTCAAAATCAATGCCAGGGGGCTGAGCCCTGGTGGCGTAGTAGTTGTGCACGGGACTGTGGCCCACTGAGATGGAGATTCAATTCCAGCAGCGGCTCCATAGGAGCAAAGGCTGGGCCTCCTACTCCCACCACCAGAGAGCAGTGATGCCCCCCCCAAAGAAAAATCCCCCAAAAATGTTTTAAAAAAATCAATGCCAGGAGAGAAGGAAGCAGGGTTGGCTAGAAGATTGGCATCAGAGTCACAACCAAACCTGAGTAGACCTGACATGTATCTGTGAAATTCTGATACCGATTGTTAGAAAGTTGCTTCTGACCCACAGTCACCCACAGTTCAGGTTTCTGAACTGTGATTCAGCTGTGAATCCTTACAGGAGCAGAGAAGTTGCAATAGCTCTTTGGAGTTCTCTTGAGATGGGGTTCGAGGCTGGGCCTTTCACCCCTTCATCAACAGTCTGTGGAGACTTTGTTCTGGTGAAGAAGCTTGTACTTGGGCGTGGCGACCCTCTTCATTCTTGAAGAGTGGTGATATCTGCTCAGATTTGTCAGTCAATGGCTTTCCAAGGAGCTGGGAAAATAAGTCCTTCCACTATGAAGGGAAACCTAACCTCCACAAGACAGCACTGCACTCACCATACTCACTCCATTCCGTTACTAGTTCTTTTAGCCAAGAAGATCTGTCCCAATGTAGGACCAGTCTCTCCTCAGTACCTGAAACTGGACTGACTATGCTTCCCCAATATGTATGGAAATACTAACCGCCCTACTTGCTGATGAAGGTCAGGTGCTTGTAGTTGTGATGCCAGAGGGAATGGCCGCAGCAGCACTGAGAGTCATCCTCGGAAGACGGTGAGAGGCACTTCCCAACTAAGACCGAGTGAAGCGGAGTACCTTTGGGCAGGAGGATTGCTTGTCTAAAGAGGTGCCAGCACTTAATTGAGGTGCTCAAGAGCCAGAGCTGTATTTCTGGTGGATTGGCATATGAGGTGTGTATTCTTTAGCAGCACTAAAGAGCTCTGCAATGTTGCCTGTGCCGAGAAGAAAACCCAGAGTCCAGTGTCTGCAGGCACACTGGAGAAGTTGTCCTGGCCAAAGAACTGTAGCCTGAACATCCCAGCGTGCAACCACTGTATCACCAGGATGGAAATAAATCAAAAAGGACCTCTCACCCTAGAATTCTCTCACCCTAAATTCAGATGTCATGCCTCTTGGACTTTTAGAAGATAAAGTGTATGCTTTCAAGTCACCCACTGGTGCTATTTCTGTTACGCTTGCACCAGAAAACTCAGAAATCCCACTGGGGCCTCTACAACAATACACCCATCCAAGGATTCCATTGGGGCTCTTTGAGAGGTATGAGAAAGAATAGCCAGAATAAAGATTAATAGTGAAAAAAAAAGTTTTAGGTAGATGGTATTTGACCATGGCTCTTCAAGGCTAAGACTAAGAAGAAGGACCTAGCCCTCTGAAAAAGATGGACCATCTCCGAGTTCTCCACTCCTGCTCTGCCATAGCTCCCAAGGGTGCCTCTGAGCAGCAGTCCCAGGAGGATCCGCTCCTGCAAGATTTTAGCCGTAACCTCTTGGCCAACTCCTCCGCACTTTTTCTTCGGCAATGCCTTCATCGTGTCGGCCATCCCCATCTGGCTCTATTGGCAGATATGGCATATGGATCTTATTCAGCCTGCCGTTCTGTACAGTGAGATGACCCTAGTCAGCACGTACTTGACAGCCTTTGCGTACAAAAATGTAAAATTTGTTCTCAAGCACAAAGTGGCCCAGAAGAGGGAGAACGCCGTTTCCAAAGAAGTTACGTGGAAACTTTCTGAGGCGGACAACAGGAAGATGTCTTGAAAAGAGAAAGATGACAGAATCCTGTGGAAGAAGAATGAAGTTGCTGACTATGAAACGACAACGTTTTCTATCTTTTATAACAACACGCTGTTCCTGTTTCTGGACATCATTGCCTCCTCCTTCATCCTAAAGAACTTCAACCCCACCGTGAACTACATTTTGTCCATCAGTGCTTCATCAGGAATCATCGCCCTGCTATCCATTGGCTCTAACTAGGGCCCCCCAGAAACCCTGGCTTGGTCTGGATGGGTGGCCTACAGTGAATGGAGGAGCAGCGGTTGAAGGCCACACACAGGTCTTATTGGGGGCCGGAGCATGAGGGTTTGCAAAATCCCAGCAAAATGCAACTCTCTGTGTGTGTATTGACTCTCTTTGACAAATTGTTGATATTAAACGATTTGAAAGGGGGGGAAAATGGACCAATAACAACCTTATGAGTACTATTTAATGTCTCAGATCTGCTCTTCAAATGTTCTCGAAAGTCAGGCGGAGGAGACTCAAGATGATATTTTGGCTCTTGGGCCTTGTTTTCATTTTCTTCAGCTTCAACCTGAACTTTCAAATAAGCGATTACCAATCTGTTCCACAGTCAGCCCCTGGCCTCTTGGAGCTGCTTCTTTGGAGCTTCTCAATGGTCTCTTCCCACAGACAGGTAGTCAGTTTGATTTTTGTGTTTTCCACCTGGAAATGGGTATTCAAAATGAAGAAGTCGTTCGGCTTACAAAATTCTATCCTGCCGCCTCCAATTCTCACCAAGACTATGTTTTCCAATTCTTTCCACTTTGTTTCTAACTTCGGTATTCTAGTCACCAATAATTATTGATTATTTTTGATTGCATGCTTGATCAATTTCAAACTGAACATGTTGATGGAAGTTTTCAATTTCTATATCATTAGCCTGAGTGGTTCGTTCATAAATTTGAATACTTGTGGAACTGACTGAGTGCCTTTGTATGCAAATAAACACAGTCCCATCACAGACAGCTTTGGACTCTGGGGTAGATCCTGAAATGACCTTTTGGACAATGAGTTAAAACTCCTTTTCTCTTGAATTTTTCATTCCCGGCATAGTAAATGATATGCTTTTCTGATTCAAACGAGCTAGAACCAGTCCATTTCAGCTCACTAATATCTAGAAATCAATTTTTTTTGGTGGGGGAGGGGAATCACTGCTCTCCGGTGGTGGGAGTAGGAGGCCCAGCCCCACTGCTGGAATTGAACCTCCGTCCCAGTGGGCCGCAGTCCCGCACACAACCACTACGCCACCGGGGCTCAGCCCTAGAAATCAATTTTTATGTGTGCCATTTCATAGCTGACAACTTTGAAATTTCCTAGATTCACACGTTGCTCATTCCAATTCCAGTGGTTAAAGGATGTCTGCAGCTATTTCTGCTCATTTTGAGTCGTGCCCCATCAACAACTGAAGGGCCAGATGGTTGTACTCCCACAGGCTTTCCTCCACTCCGTCATCAGGTCCAACTCCACTTTGAGAAGGCTGCTCTTTCTCAGTCATACTTGGAGTGCTTTCTGACCCCTGGAGGGACTCATCTTCTCACCCTCTCTCTATGGTGAGATGGTCTGCTGCTATTCATGAGGTTTTTAGTATCTGACCATGTTTTGATGCGATCCACAAATTTTTGGTGGCTGAAATCCTTGACAAGTTTCATTCCTCTGAAATAGTCTGTACTTCATTTGGAAGCTTTGCTGAGGCACCTATTGACTTTGGGTGACCCTACTGGTATCTGAAACATCAGTGGCATCACTTGCAACATCAGAGCAACACCCGAGCTCCCACAGGATGACAAGCTGACAGACGAGTAGTGGGAGGGAAATTGGAAGTCATTACATGCAATGTTATCCAACAAATAGACAAGACTTTGGTAACTATGAAGAGTACAGAGGTGGGGCAGGAACAAGAACTGGGGAGGATTGAAGGAGGGCTGGGGCGAGAAAAAAACACATATGGAAGGTTTAATTGGGTATTGTTTATTTCCTTTTGTTTTGAGATGGATTGTGTAATACATAGAGTATGTTTCTTTTAAAATCTTTTTTTTTGGGGGGGGGGGGGCATCACTGCTGTCCGGTGGTGGGAGTAGGAGGCCCAGCCCCACTGCTGGAATTGAACCTCCGTCCCAGTGGGCCGCAGTCCCGCGCACAACCACTACGCCACCGGGGCTCAGCCCTCTTTTAAAATCTTAATAAAAATCTGCAGATTTATTATTCTTCAACCTTAAATAGTGTGTGTGTGTGTGTGTGTGTGTGTGTTTTTCAAAATGGAAGGAAGGAAAATGAAATCGACATGAACTTGATGTTTTAGTGACAACGACATTGCTACATATGTAGCTGTTGTTATTAGGTGCTTTCTGTGCAGTTCCCAATGCATAAGCACCCTATGTACACCAGAATAAAGCACTCTCAGGACCTGTGCCGTCCTCACCTGTGCCTTGCTAGGTTTGAGCCTATTGTTGCAACCAGTCTGTCCACCCATTCATGAAAAATCTTTCTCTTTTTCACCACTCTTGTTCTTCAGCAAGCACGATACCCATTTCTAGGGACGGCCCTCTCCTTAAAATATATTAAAAGAAAAACACGATACCCATTTCTAGGGACGGCCCTCTCCTTAAAATATATTAAAAGAAAAAAACATATTAAGAATACATGAGGTGAAACTTCACTGTTCTTGCCTCTGAAGAGCATTCCGGTTGCACTTCTTCTCAGACAGATTTGTTTCTTCTTTTGGCAGTCTGTGGTGCTTTCCACATTCCTTGCCAACACCGAAATTCAAATACCTTGATTCTTCTTCTGTCTTCCTGAATTTCTCGTACAACTTTCACATACATATGAGGTGATTGAAAATACCATGACTTGGGGCTGAGCCCCGGTGGCATAGTGGTTGTGCGCGGGACTGCGGCCCACTGGGACGGAGGTTCAATTCCAGCAGTGGGGCTGGGCCTCCTACTCCCATCACCGGAGAGCAGTGATGCCCCAAAAACCAAAAAAAAAAAGAAAAGAAAATACCATGACTTGGACCAAGTGTACTTTAGCTGTCAAAGTGACACCCTAGCTTTGAAACATTTTAAGAGTTTTAAACAATGCTACTTCTATGAGCATTGATGATGCATCAGAACAAAATGGAATCCTTGACAAGTTCTATCTCTTCTCTATTTTTTATAATACTTTCTATGGCTTAGTTGTGAGAATCTTGGATTTCTTTACATTGAGTGCAATCCATACAGAAGGCTACAATCTTTAATCTTCCATCAGCAAGTGAACAGATGAAATCGAACACATAAAAACCAGTATTCTAGGGCTGAGCCCCGGTGGCGTAAATGGTTGAGTGCAGAACTGCAGCCCGCAGGCTTGGCGGTTCAAATCCAGCGGCGGCTGGGTAGCGCCCACGACCGCCAGAGGCAGTGATGCCCACAAAAAACAAAAAAACAGTATTCTAGGGCTGAGCCCTGGTGGCGTAGTGGTTGTGCGCGGGACTGCGGCCCACTGGGATGGAGGTTCAATTCCAGCAGTGGGGCTGGGCCTCCTACTCCCACCACAGGAGAGCAGTGATGCCCGCCCCCCCCCCCAAAAAAAAAAAAAACAAAAAGCAGAAAACATAAAGGGCTGAGCCCCGGTGGCGTAAGTGGTTGAGTGCGGGACTGCAGCCCACGGGCTTGGCAGTTCAAATCCAGCGGCGGCTTTCTGGAGCAGCGCTGGGTAGCTCCCATGACCCCCATAAGGCAGTGATGCCCCCCCCCCGCCTCAAAAGAGGGAAAAAATAGATGAATATCTGAATGAAAAGTATCTTCAGAATCCATGTGTTTTCTCAGAATTTCTGTTTGGTGTGTTTTTCCCGGATTCAGTTCTGCTGTTGGGTGCCTCTAAAGTGCCCGATCCACCTGTGGCATGACATGAGTATCTGGAGCTAGAAATGAAGACTACTGTACTTCTATCAGGATTACTTAGAAGATTAATGACTAATGTGAACACATACACACACACACACAACCACTACTCATTAATGAGCAGTGAAAAGAAAACCCCGAAGTTGTCCTCACCAATTCCAATTCAAAGTTGCAGAGTTTATCCAGAACTAATCCGGTCACCAACTAATAGAAAAACCATCTGATCCTCTATATTCAAATTCCTGCGACATATTTAAGCCATTCATACAGAATTGGTAGGATCCACTTCTTCCCAACACAAAAGGTCCTTGCTTATGTCCACATGTCTTACTGGGAAGTCAACAGACTAGATCTTCTTTGGAACGAAACTGAACCAGAACCTTCTGACTGGATCCTCCTTTCTTTCCCCATCCATTTACTGTTTCTGGCTATGCAAACTCACACATGTGCACACCCCAACATAAATTATGGCTAACAATTTGACACCATTGTTTTCTTAACAAATGCAATCCAGAGGAAAACAATTAAATAGGGACACATGGTAAAATAAACATTCCAATGACCTTTTAAACCAAAAAGTCCTGCTCTACAAACAAAGGGGGACACAAGACAATTACATGATAGTGCTTGTACAGACTTGCTGAGTATGTGAAGACGTCTTGACCAGCAGCCAGCCAGTCGGCCCATCTCTTCCATCCCTGAACAGGGTGAAAAGAACAGGACAGCTGTAGTGGCCGCTTTGAGCCTCACTGGTGAATGGAATGACAGATGTAGGTAGAGCCAGTGGCCCAAAGTGGGCAGGACCTCAGTCTCAGCAAACAAAAGAGGATGACAGTCTGGAGTTGCATTTACTTTCAAAAAAATTTTTTTTCAAGCCAGCTGGCTTTTAAAAAATGTACATATGATACAGGGCAGGGGTAACTGATTAGGTCTCCCTATGCCATCGAAGCTGATAATCCCAGGCAAAACATCACCGATTACTATTCTTTGTTCTTCAGTCTGTCTATACAATGCATGCATTGAAGGCCACTGTCTATCCTGGCTTTCTCATACTTCAAATAATAAGGGCTTCTCTAGGTCTGCCTCAGATTTACTGTCATTTTGGGGAGCCTTGAGTGGATTTTGGACACCCAGTCATGGAGGAGAACTGCCCACTAGGGCTTTCTGGCCTGCAATCGTAATGGGAGTACATATGGTAGGCAAGATTTTTGTTCCTAAAACCACTGGATAGCTAGAAGCAATCAGTTTTTTGGTTAGCAGTCAAGTGTTTAACCCTTGCACCTCCATGGGGCCTTTATCTTAGATTGACTCATCAAGACCTGAGCAGCCAAACAGCTAATCCATTACATGTATCTTAAAATCTACAAAGCCCCTTGTTTTGTCTCCTTGCAGTTCACTATTGGTCTAAAGTCATGATTCCTCGAATCAATTAACTACAAATCCTATTCTCTGCCTTGTGTGGTGACGGTGATTTCCTGAAATGTTATGTTTTCATCCGGGTATTTTAAGTGTCTCGAAATCAGTCATCACTGACTGTTTTGTTGGTCATTAATGTTAATAGCTACCAGGGTTATTAGTACCCGATCAGCAAAGTATGCACAGACTAATTTGTGCTGTGTTATTAATCTGTAGTAAGCAATCTCATATATATTCAGTACATCGAAGATTCTGCTTCTAGGTATGGCTGCCATCTTTCTTTCTCCCAAACCCATGGCACTTTCTATGGCATCAAATCCTCTTTTCAAATTTACAATCCCTGACAGAGACAAAAATGCCCACTGATCAATGTCAATATGGCTTGACTTGTGCATACTTCATCTGCAGTGAACAGTACCACATTTTGTTTTTTATGATAGGTGACACTGTTCACCAGAGATGAATCATGAAGCACAAATACGCTGTTGCTTCACATGTCTATGTATTTACCACTGCCCCTGTTAGTTGGTGTAGAGACTGACTTGTGTTTCCTTGAGTATTCTTATAAAAAGACCTCGAGGTCTTTTCCCTCTCACTGCCATGGAACTTGCAGTCCAGTGCCTGTCCCACTGGCCTCCAGGACTCCTAGATGATGACTATGCAGAAGGTCCATGGGTGGGAGGGCTGAAAGTCAAAGTCAGGTCTCTTGAAGGGAAGTGAGAATTCTATCATTGAAACACCTACTTCATCTAGTCACTGCCATCAAGTCGACCCCAACTCATGACCCTCTAGGACAGGGTAGAATTGTCCTTGTGGGATTCCAAGAATGAAACTTGCTATGGGAAAAGAGAGTGGAGTGGTTGGTGATTTTGAACTTCTGACCAATAAGTAACTAGGGCTCCTTCATCTAAATGATAAGCACTCAAAACTTAGGATAAATCACGTACATGATGTCACTGGATCCTCATAATGCCATAGGTGGAAGTTTTAGCCCCATTTTACGAATAACAAAGTGAGGCAGAGGTAGGTTAAATGATACATCCTGGAACTCATCCTGGCACTCAGTTAAGTGCGAAACAGAATCCCGTTTTTCCAACTCATGCTAAAGGCCTACTGCATTCTATTACAAGAGTAGTTCACATTTATGCAAAAGTTCAAGTGTATTTAGAAAAATTTTTATTCTCAACTTCTTTCAATTGCTTAGCTATAACCAATTCCTCAGTGACAGAGACAATAAATATTAGCAATGATATAAAAAGTATAATTTAAGCTGTATACTTTGAAGCTTAAATTCTGATAAAACCTGTTCAAACTGCAATTCATTGTTCAGTAAGATTAACACAGTCATCAACATTTTTGCTTTGCCATGACAAATAGCTTTAGAAGATGAAGACTCTATAGAAATGTAGAAAGAGTAATGTTTAAAAGTGTGAGCTACAAAAGAATAAAAGAAAACATTAAATTATATTTAAAGAAAGTAACAGTGCCTCTAACCCAAGGAGGTAATTATATATATATATAATTTAATGTTCCTACTAATTTTTACATAAAGCTGTATGAATTTCACACCTAACAAACTGTAAAACTTCATCTACAATTATTTGTAAGATGTAAGATGGAGCTTAAAGCTCCAGGAATTTCATGCAGCTAGAAGCTGACTTTCTATAGATGGGAGAATAAAGCTAATGAGTGAATATTAAGTATAAGCCACTAACACTACAGAGGTAAATATGCAATTACATACATTTCTCAAAGTGGGATAAATCACACATTAAGTTATGTAATAATTTTAAGGATTTGTAAGAGGCAAGAAGATGTACTTGATAGTCCTTGGATAATTACTTTTAATTAACATGCCCATATTATAGAAACATATGAGAATATTTTTACATTCATGTGAAATGAATGTAAAAATATTCAATACAGGAAAAATATGGATCTTTAAACTAGGGGAGGGCCACCCTTGGGAAGAGGAGAGGTTTTATTTCTTCTACCTACCCATCAAGCCTAAGTCTAGACACTCATAATTGCACCAATTAATTGGCCATTTTGGCTAAATTATGTAAATTATCTACATACACACTTCTCAAAGTACATAACTGCCAATGTTATTTTCACTTTGGTCAAGTCTACACTATCTAACAAAATGAAGTGGATAATTAACACAATTATTAAGATAATTTAGGCCAAACATTAATTAAGGTAAAAGCAGATTGATTTTTTTTTTGGTAGCTTGGATTAGAATATAAATGTTTCATTTGTGTTCCCAAACATGTCAAAACGTTTTTCTGTTTCTTCCATTGTTTTTTAAATCTAATTACAGAACATTTAGTACATATTGTTTATATAGCAACTCCTTTAATCTCGTTTTCTAAAATTCCCAAAATATCTTGGAAAAAAAATTATACCTTTGTTGGATTATTTATATGAATGCTAGCTTAAATCTCATTTGCTAAATTCATAAACAACATGGATGACATTACAAGCCCTCTTCCTCTAAACACAAAGAGAAAAAGACACTGGGATGGTTAAAAAAAGACTTGACAAAAAAAAAAAGACTCAACAATATGAATATCCCTTTATATTGACATTAATATATGCATTTTATATTAAATATATTTTGAAATATATCATTTGATCAGAATGGTGCTAAAGGATCTTAAAGTGTCGTGATGCTCATATTTTAAATGATTGGATTACATATATATGTAAATATATGTTTGAATATATATGAATAATCAATTATATCTTACATCTACCCCTCTAGATCTCTCCTGATCTAGTAATATCTCTCCATCTAAAGAGGGAGATAAATTAAGCAATTATCACAAAATATTCACAATTGGTGAATCTAGGTGAAGGGAATATGGTTGTTCATTGAAATCGAATGAATTCATTATGCTATTATTTAAATTTTAATGTGGATTTGAAATTTCTGAAAATAAAAAGTTGGCTGAAAATGTACATTTTAAGTTTCACGTAGAATAACTAATAAATATCTAGTAACCATCAAACCTAAAAGAATATGCTACCCCAGAGGTTGAATATTCTTCCATACCTAAAAGTCATACTGTGAAACCTATACTAAAGATTCTTTGCAATAGGCCTTAAGTGAGCACTTTAAAATATTCCCAAGGTTTCCCATGCAGGGTATAGTTAAAGAGCATTCCACTTGAGATCCCTGCCTGAAAGGCCCTATAGAATTGCAAAGTATCATTATTAAGCAAATGTTCCTGGGCCCTTGGGTGGTTCACTTAAAACACATTTCACTGTATTGAATATTCAATGCCAAAAGCACACTGTTCAGTGTTAAGATTTGCAATTTAAACCCAGTTGGGAGAAGTAAAAGGTTCTTGTAATTTGCCTATACTGTATTGCATTGATGTGGTAGCTTTCATTGATAATTAAGCTCCAAAAATATGAGTTAGATTGCGCGAACAATGGAGGAAAGCTAACCTTTCTATTATAGCCTTAGTTCTTGACTTCTTGTACTTAAGATTACAGATGTTCCATTAAATCAATTTTGTGTTTAATCTCCTCTTCAAAACACTGGATGTAAGTTCCCAACTTTTTTCCTTTTGAAAGAAACCAAGTATTTGACAATGAAAACTACAAGACTCAAAGTACTTGATTACCACCTGCCCACGGAGGCTAAAAAAAAGTTTAGCATGCTTTTCTGAGGTAGTTTTTCTCCACTAATATAGGACTTAGATTTCAAGATATATATCCCAATTGATTTTCAAATAATTTTTTGGAGGTTCTAGATTTGAGAAGGCAGGGTACATTTAGAATGTTATGATTGGTTATGCGCCATTAAAGTGCATAGATATGCTTTAAAAACACAAATGTTTTAAAACAATGGAGTAAAAAATCATTTAAATCCCTTCTCTGCCATATCACTCTTTTGCTGTTCTGAATCTCTTACGTCATTCAGTGGAATATAGCACAATAAGTATACACCAAACATGGGTTCAAGAAAAGGAAATTTTAAAGCTTGTGAAACAAGAGAGGTCAGGAGGTTGTCATGATATCAAAGGGGATTACTGGGGTTTCCTTTTTAAATTGTCATGGAGAAGTGAGAACAGGAACCTTCTCACTGGTCCCTGTTCACTTATAAGTATTAATAATTGACTGTCAGGCAGGTTCCTCTGCTAATCCAGGGTCTTTTCCCCAAGGGTATCCAGCGTGGAGTTATCTCAAATTTAGAACTTCTAGCCAGAAAAATCAAATCTATAACTCAAAAATACAGCTCACCTTCAAAATAATTAAAACTACGGTGGCAATGAGAGGACAAACAGTTCATTTGGTGGGAAGCCTTCCGGCCACTTGCACACTGAGGGAGTGATGCAGTGAATGGCATCGCAGTGATTCCCAGTGTGGTGCCCAGCGGAGCAGCAGCATCACTTGGAATCCTGTTCGGAGTGCAAACTGGTCCCCGCTTCTAGACTTACTTTAACAGAAAATGTCTGAGTGGGTGGCGGCAGTTTTCGTTTTAACAAGCCTCTCAGGTGATTTGAAGAACTCTGGTGGCGCTATTGTGTCAGCCTTGAACTCCAAATGGAAGGACAGGTCGGTGGTTCAAAACGACCCGCCATTCTTGGGAGGGATATGAGGCTACTTAACTACCCTGAAGACTTACGGTCTCAGAAACATACATGAGGACATTGGAATCAATTCCGTGGCAGTGAGTGTTTTTTGTTTGTTTGTTTTTAGGGCGTTGGCAAGGAGTCAGAGGGCTGCGTAGTGCTGAGTTGGCTAACCTGAAGGGTGGGTGTCACAGGAAGCCTGCTAACCGGGAGGTGGGGGGTTCCAACCCCCCAGCTGCTCTGTGGGAGAAAGATGAGGCAGCTGCCACGGAGGGACGGTAAGAGTGGGCATCAATCCCATGACAATGAGGCGTTTTCGTTTGTTTTCCGAGTGAGCCAGATGTATTATTGTTGGTACACAGAGAAGAATATTCACGTCCAAAGTTTTAGGGGGCAGTCTCCTCGGGACGGAGGAGGGGAGAGGGGCTGCGGCGAAAGAGGTTCTGCTATTGCCGGCCTAGCAAGGGTCCCAGGCCTCCTGACCAGACCACGACCCCTCCCGCACACCGGCCCCGCCCGGCCCGCCCCCCTCCGCCCCCGGGCGGCCCCGACCGCCCAGCAGGTGTCTGGTCTGCGGCCGGGGGGCGCGGCGGGCCCCTCCCGTGGCCGCGCGTGCCGGTCGAGGCCACCTCCCGCCCAGCCTGCCCCCAGTCCGCCCCGAGGGCGGCTCCTTCCCGCCCGCGGGGTGTGTGAGCCCTCGGGGGGTGGGAGAGGAGGAGGGACGGGGAGGGACGGAGGAGGAGCGGGGTGGGCGGCTGAGCGCAGGGGTGGGGAGAGCCGCCGCCGCGCACCCGACTCCGGCCGGGGCCAGGCCGGCGGAAAGGGGCTTTTGTGGCCGGCCCGGGAATCGGAGCGCAGCCACCGCCCCGGGGCGGGGTGGCGCCTCCCCCTTGGCGGGAGACGGCGCGGCCTTCCCGGCCCGAGAGCCGCGGCCGCCCGCCGCAGCGCCGGCGACCCAGCGCGGAGCCCGCGGCTGTGCTCGGCGGGAGCGAGCGGCTAAGCGGAGGGGAGGGCCGGAGGGTGGGGCGGGGCGGGGCTGGGCCGGGCCGCGGCGGAGCCGCGCGCCTCCTCCTTCCGCGCCCGCGGCCGCCCCTGCCTGGGGCGCGCGGGCGGGCGGGGGCGCGCGTGCCCCCCGGAGGGCAGCCTGCGCCGGGGCCGAGGAAGCGCGGCGGCGCGGGCTCGCCCTCGGGTCGTGGCAGGGGCAGGCGGGCCGGAGCCGGGAGGACTGGCTGCCGCCTGGGCGAGGGGGCGGGTGGAGGGAGGGAGGAAAGGAGAGGAGTGCAAATATTGTGACTGCTGGGTATGGAAGCCATCTGCCACGCTGTCGGCGGAGATCCCCACTCCAGGCTGCGGGAAGACTGTCGGGAAGCCGGACGACCCTCGTCTGGAACTGTCACTTTCTTCCCCGATTGCCACACAGACAAATGTGCTCATTTCTACCCGGGGACACGTGGCCCCTTTCTCACCTTTTATTCATTTCCACAAAGATAGAATATTAATTAAGCGTACTGTCTACTTGGAGGTCGCCCTGTTGACATAATGGGTTATGGCAAGGGCTGCTAACCCGAAAGGTCAGCAGTTCGAACCCGCCAGTCCCAGCACTAAACAAAAATTTGTCGTCCTGGAAATCCTATCGCGGGTCACCATGGGTCGCAATCGACTGGAAGAGCAGTAAGAGGGTTTCAGGTCTGGGGGCGTTTCAGCTCCGGCAAAGCAAAGGGCTGCTGCCACTGCTACCGTGGCGGGCGTGGGTCAAGCTCACTAATTCCTTCTGCGCTCCCCTCTCTGCCAATGCCTTCCGTTTTTCCTTAACCAGTCTTTGGAGCTTGGTCCCTTAGATGGTCAGGATGTCAGATCGTTGGTCAACTCTCTAGGGCAAAACTCGAGAGGGTCTGTGCAATGAACATGGAGGCACCTCTCGTGCTCCCCCCATGTTTAAATCTAGGCAACCAGCGTGACAGTGGCTCCCTGCTGCAGAAAGTGACCCTGAGACAGGTCTGCCGGTTATCTCTTCTCTCCCACTTAGGACTGGGGCACCAGACGTTGATAAATCACCATGGGGCCGGAATGTCCCGTCAAAGACTGCTCCACTTACAGCTTAGTTTGAACTTTTTTGGAACTTCCTATCCTAACCTTGACGGAAGTAACTAAAACAGAAAGAAATTTGAATTGCAACAACTTAGAAAAAGAATACTTTCCCTTACTTGGTGAGTGAAGCAGCAAAGCACAGTTGGCTGTGAGTGAACATCTGCCAGAGGCTTATGTGATGTCTTAAAGAGTAACTATGAATGAGTTTCTTTCCAGTTAAGTTTGCTAAATCAATCGAAACATACAAGTTTTGCGTAGTGGAATTTTGGAAAGTTCTGGTATCAATCAATGAAATCAGAAGAACATGCATCTTGAAGTAACCTTAATGAAGCAAGCTTCTCTCTTTTTTTTTCTTCAACTTTGAGGCTTGAGTGTGTACTTACTCCACATTTTCCCTGAATTCCTTTTTGTAAGTAAACCAGAACTCTATGGAAATTGTTTTGACTTCCTTTTGTTCTCGACATGTGGAGAACTTCTTGAACCAATGCAGAACGTTGTACTGAAGTGTAATCATTGCTCTGCCCACACTTCTTTCATAGAGCCCAAGAAACTGACGTCAGACAGCAGTGGTCAGCTGGGTTCAGATTGCACCACTGTGTTTCCCAGCCTCTCTAGGGAGAAGTGATGGCTGTTAGGGGAGGTGTAATCTAGAAAGCAGCTCAAACACCATCTTCAGAAAAACAAAACAAAACTGGGCAACTTTCTGTTCATTAAAGGGCACTCTTTTGAAGATAATGGCCATTCCATCTCAAGGCTGTAAATGACCAGTGGAGACTCCAAAGTAGTGGATTGGAGTACTTCCCATGTTTGCATTCTTCAGTGTTGATCAAAGACCAATGTGTTTGCCCTGTAAGGTTCCACTGAGAACTTGTGGGGTTTTTAAGAGCAATTACAGACTTGAAAATAACTAGTCCACTCCCCGCCCCCCCCCACACCTTAATAAAGGTTGCAAAACAACATTTGAGTAAAAAACAAAAGAGATGCAAAGGCTATTGTCTGTTAAGTGGTGCTTCAAGAGGAAAAAGTTTGACTCCCATTTCCCAGCTCGTTTCTGAGACCTGCAATCCCCGTGCTTGTTTTGAATCAAAATAGAGCAGCCTCCTTTGGTGGCCAGCTCCACACAGCCACATTGGGGGAGGGGAGGGACGAAGCTGCAGCAAGATTGGAGCGTCCGGGTGAAAAGGTAATAGAAACGGTGTACTTGGTGTATGAGCAGCCTTTATTATGTTCCTAGAATTCATAGACACGATTAAGCTGTTGATTTTTCTTAAAAGGTAATTACTAAAATCAGGCTGGATGCTTATCAACGTTAAATAACAACGTGGCCCTTGTGCCATCCAGATGGGCATTTCTGTCATGATTTGGAAGCGGAGAAGCCGCATCCGGGAAGGGGATGCCCTTGAACCCAGTGGCTAGCACACCAAGTCACAAGTGTCCTAGAACTGCTGCTGGATTTTTTTATTTTGAACACTTCCTGGAGTGGGCAGCATCTGCTAAGTGGCAGAAATATACACTACCCCCAACCCCCAGCCTGGAGCTCCTGGTAAAGAGAGTAGGTGGCCAGTGCCCCTCTGTATGCGTGGGAGAAGCGGGAGCTTCTTAGAGATGCCGCCAAAATCAGCAGCAAGCCAATTTATATTAGGAGTTGACGAAATTAACTGCTCCAATGCTTTCAGTTACTGCCCAGTTCTCCCTAACCAGCAGCCCCCAAACGTAGGTGTTTTCTCAGAAAGAGAAAATAGAATGCGTTTGGTCCACCAGGTGAAGACCATGGCGAAAGTTCAGCAAAACTTAGAGAAATTGGGCGTCAAAGATGTTTTTAAATGAGAAAGGACAAAGCTTTATATATGTAGCAATGAAATGGGGACTTGGGAGAGTTACCGCAGGCAAAATTCACCCGGATGGATGGCATGGCTAGAGTGAAACCAGTATTCAGACAACATCCTTGGCTGTGACCCCCACAGGTGTCCAGCTGGATTCAAACGGAAGCTCCCCGACAGGCTCAACTTGACCTAAACACGTGACCCATATCTTTATCAGTGACTCCCTTTGCATTGGCAGTACCAGAATCACAGGGAGCTTTGGGCAGTCTCTCTCTCTCTCTCTCTCTCTCTCTCTCTCTCTCTCTCTCTCTCTCTCTCTCTCTCTCTCTGTTGAGAGGACACACATTCGATTTTCAAACATCTTCTGAAATCCAGTCCATATCACAGAGCTTGATACTGCCAGGCACCCACCACCCTCAATTGGATTTTTCTCTCCATAGAAACTTAGTCAAGAGAAATGAGTGAGTTATAATACACGAGTGAGCTAAAAAATTTTAAGTTAAAGCGTAGCGCATAGGCACACATATAATTGCCAGTATACTTTGCAACCTCATCCCAGGAAACAGACATTGGCTGGCATTTACAAGAATTCTTTGCTGTTTTGTCCCCAAAGTGGCTTCTGATTTCTAATATCTCCACATCTTCAGGAGGGTGGGAGACAGGGGGAGGGGGAGCCAGCAAAAGCCAGCACCCACGTTTTGGTGGGGATTCAATATTTTAAGCAAAATATGCTCAACAGATGATAGTAGAAATGAAGCCAGAAAACAACTCCAGCTATTTAAACTGCCAAATGAGACATAAAGCTGCATTGTAAAAATCATCTGGAAAACAGGTTTTCCCATAGAAGTAGCTACGTGTTAATTACTGTGAGCTGGGAGGCTGGAGATCGAACGCCTGGAAGCCGACTTTCACCCCGCATACGTAAACGGGGAAAGTGCTGAACCGCAGCCAGAGGGCTCCTGCTCGGACTCATTGCATGCATGCCTAGACATTAATATGTGTTCGCGGAGGGCTCGTACGGGACGAGGTGTTATTTCCTTATAAAGAAACACCAGGTCTCGCTTTCCATTCTTCTTACAAAATTATTCGCATTATTTATGCTACATTGAGCGATCTAATTTCTTCGTGATAGTCAGCTAATTGCTCTGGCAGGTAATTAGAAGCGGTTTACAACGCAAAGGGCTTTTCCATTGCCCCTCGGATTATTAAGTTGCGCGGTAAATTATACCATATTTGCAGGGGAAAATTCTTTTGAGTAAGTTCTCTTCCTGCGATTCGAGATGAAATCAGTTGTCCACATCCCCCCACCCCACATACACACCCCTCCCTAGCCACCCCCACTGCCACCACACCCCCTGCTTTTCCTGGACTCAGAGTCGAATGATTCTAAAGCACGCGATTTTGTTCGTGTTCACTGGGCCGAAATAACGTGGCCATTATGGCCTGAAATGGGCCAGGTTTGAAGCGAGCTTCCTGCGCGCCTGCAATATCCAGCAGGCATGTGGGAAAAGACCGGCTTAAATGGGGACATCTGTTCAGTGCTGCTCATCTTACTCTTACAGCCAGGTCAGGTTAAGAGAATAACCTGCTCGCCACCTTTTTTCTTGTTAATAAGACTATTAGAAGAAAAGAAAAAAAAGCGAGCACACAAACAACACTAATGGACCTGCCATGTAAGCAAAGAATCAGACACAAGCACAAAGGTTGCAGCTGAGTTACAAGAGGAACTGTAAAAATAACTCTCTGCTATGTCAGGGGAAGTCCACAAGACTTCTATGAAGACAAAAAGAAAAGAAAGAAAGAAGAGGAAGAAGAAGAGAAAATCGGAGAGTGTGAATTTGACAATTTTCCCAGCACAAAAGAAGACAATAAGTTTATGGTAGCGATTTAAAGAACCCAGTGAGCAATGATGTATTTTTAGATTTTCATTTTAATACAATTGATCTGAAGGTAAACTTTGTCAGTGGAATTGTCCTCTTTAATCTTTCAAGTACTCTGAGAGGCCACACTTTATTTGAAAGGAGGGGGTGTTATTGCTATTTTTTCTGAGTTATATGGAAGGGATCTGTTGACAAACCCTAAGCATCCTAGTTGGTCCCTAGTTTTGGAAAAGCAAATTGTCTCCCCTTTCACAAATATCACCCATTTGTAAACCTTGTACAATGATTTGAACACATGTGTAGTTAAACCCAGAGACCCAGAGCAGCTCCTAGATTATTTGTAATTAAACACAATTCCCAAAGTAACATTTATCTTCCCGAAACTGCGATTGCAATTGTCAACCGTCTGGAGGAGGCGGTGGCGGAGTAATCTGGGAGCATTGCCTCCGCTAGTAACAGAGCAGACGGAAAAGAAATCAATAGTGTTGAGGATAAGAATTTAGTAGTTTTTAACTCTGTGTGTTAGTTGTGAGAAAGTGATATATAATACCAAACAGAAAATAGCTGAGACAAATACATTCTAGAGGGGGATAAAGCAAAACAAAACAAATCCCGGGACTTACTCCATCTGAATGTTTAAGCCTTTCTCTCTCTTGCCTTGCACAACAAGAATACACACCCGCGCGTGCATGTATGCACACACACACACACACTCACCCAAAAATGAACGCTCTCTTCCCTAAATGTGTTTCCTTCTTTTATACGAATAAGGAATACAAAATGCTCTAAAGTTAATTACCAATTTCATCTATGCTCTGGCAGAGAGATGAATATGAAATATACCATAGAGGACACGCCTGCAACACCTGCCTGTAGAACTAGCATGCAGTCATTTTACCGTTCTATGACCATATCGCATGCACATAGAGTACAGATAGGGAAATGCACTTTGTGTCTTTTTTTTTAAGCTAGAATATGCATAGAGATGGGAATATGAAGCATCTACTTTGTTCTCATTTTCCTTACCTAAGTATACCTTTATGTATTTCTATGATTGTTTGACATGTGGGAACAATCCTTTTCCCTGTCTTCTGAAAATATGCAATTTGAATGCTCCAGCTAAAATGTCTGAAGGTAGGTAAGATGATAAGTTAACGGATCCATGAATTTAATTAAACTGTGTTTAATGTTTTGAAGTTACACAGAAGAAAAGAAGTGAATACGAAGCACGGTGAAGAGAAGGAAAAATATCGGGCCAACTAAACACACACACACACACACACACACACACACACTCACTCAAGTGGTTTCATTTACTCAGAAAGAGACAGCAAGGTGATGGCTTGCATGCACAAGGAGAACCTATGCAAGTAGATTAAAAGTCAGGATTGCTCCTCTGTGGTCAACAAATGCATTCAATTAAGCAGCTCTGGGAAAGTAAGGGCTCCGCTGGTAAATGTGACCGGACAATTGGAAACCGAATAACCTCACTAATAGGAGCTATTGTTCGGCGTGGAAGTTCCCATTTCCCAACCAGGAAAATACAGTCCTCTATGGGTCTGCCCTGCTGGTCCCTTCTCACCTACGGTTCAACAATCTGCCACCAGCGAGGGGGCAATTATTGCCTCCCTTGCCAAGACATGTTGGGCAACTTCCTAGCAAACCATCTGAAAGTGAGAAGAGACGGCAGAGAGGTTCCCCTCAGTAATCCACAGGTCCACTCCTGGCCAGCTCCTCTCCGCCCCACCCCCCCTGCTTTGCTGAAGGAAAGAAACTTTAACCAGAAATATCCCCATCAGGAGCCCTCTCCAGCTGCACTCAGCTCCCGCCCCACTCGGCTTCAGGCTTTAGTTAGCTTGCAGCTCCTCTGAGGCAGGCGGTCTCCTCTGCGCAGTGGCCACGGCTCGGGGCCGCCTCTCCACCCCGGCAGAGGTGCCAGCGGCGGGCGCCGCGTTCGCACGGTCCACACTGGCTGCCAGCCCCAGAGCTTGCGCGTTCCACCAACGCTCGGGCACCGAGATTTGAAGAGCCCGGCTTTAACGTACCCAGCAGAGGGGGCGCGCTTATAGTTCCTGTGCACTTTCCCCCTCCTAAAGCGCTCTGCTGTACCAGCCACATTTAACACACTCAAGACGGTATTGGGTATAGATGCGTGGCCGAACACTTGAAAGCCTGGATAACTTTGATGTTTTCGACTATGAACCTCTAATTGTACTTAATGGTTACAAATGGCTTTATTTACTTGTCGCAATATCGACACATTTTAAGCGATTTAACTGAACAGCAGAGGCATATTTCACTCTCCATCTCCCGAAAAGAAAAAACAGGGATTGAGACCTCTAATTTGCTTTTAGGACCTTATAGTTGTTGTTGTTGTTGTTGTTTTTGGTATCAGCTTAAGGACACCAGGTCCTAAGGCATTGATTAGCTTCAAATGCGTCTGTCTGTGCGTGCGCGCGCGCGCGCACACACAGACACACAACCTCCCCTTCGCCCCTCTATCTAAGGAGATGTTGATGTATATTGTAGCTGCAAGGTGTTAGATATACTTGAGCAAGTTGTTCCCAGGATGTAAATTAGGTCCCAAAAGCTGTTGTCCAAATCGAAGAAACAGAGAAATTAATCTGGGAGACTATCCATCATCACCGGTAATAAAGAGAGCGACATGGATGAGACAGATGATATGATTAAGGGGCTGTGGTCGTTTTAATTAACTTTTTGCTGTCCTGTAATGATCAAACTGGTCACCAGACCCGGTCAATAAGCATGTTAATATCAAACAAATAAAACCAGGGATGATTAAAAACCTCCTGGTTTATTAAATTTGAAATTCAAATGAAATTTATGCTGCAGATGCATACAGAATGCTAATAGATGTTTAGCTTTATTGGAAGTGGATCCCACAGGTTTGCAAGACACAGCAGAACATCCATCTAGCCCTCTCCCTGCCGGGCCGTTTAACTTCCCGATGGGTGGGGGTGGGGGTGGGGGAAACTTTTAATTAACATTACAAAGTCCATACCTCTTATCTTTTCTTCCTTCCACCCTTCATATTATCACAATATAATACTCAAGAGTAAAGATCCCTATCACCAAAGGTAAACTGAAGTGTATTCATTCTGCAAGGCTTTGCTAGACGAGCTGTGGTCACATTGTATTACAGATGTTTCCTCCTATGGGAGATTCAAAAATGATGGAGCCACTAGTCACGTCTTCAAAATGGAAAAAAAGCTGCTGTGGAGATCAACTGAAGTGAAACCAGAAGCAAGATATTAAGGTTTAACTTTTTGATCAATTATAGAATGGTCTTTGTCTTTCCTTAAGGCACAAACACTAACCACCACTCTTGGGGGTGAAGGGGAAAAAACCATTTGGCCAATACTACTATTAAGCATTTCACCTAAAAAACAACCACCACCCAGAATAAGTGATATATGTATGTATATGTATATATATGAAAATCCCCACATGCTGTAAATCAACCTTATGCAAATTAGAGAAGCCAGTGTAATTCATTAAATCCATGCCTTCGTTGTGACCCATTGTCACAGGAGGAGTGGTACGTGTAATTCTAGTGCCCATTTATAAAAATGAAAAAGGTTGGGATTAGGTAGCTCAGAATTGCTACCACACGGTGCTGGGCTTTTCTAATTCCTGGCATTTTTGAGGAAACAACAGTTGACGCCTCTGTTTACTCTCAGAATCAATATTTAACTTTTTAATAGCTCTCCCTCGCTTCCTTCCAGAAGATAGCAAAATAAAAAGATAAAATAAATAACTATTCAGAGAAAGGAATCCTCGCTCCGAGCTTTTTCTCTTGCACCTTTGAGGCTGACGATATTGATTAGACTCAAACCTCAAATTTGAGCAACTGTGTATTAGGTCCTTAAAATGAATATCATTACAGAAAGAGCCCAAAGCAATGAAGTTAATTCTCTTTTATTTGTTAAACAGAGTTCCCTCCTTCCCCCACCCCTTCCTCCTTCTGGGCTGGCCTGTCACGCCTTCTCAACACGCTAAAATCATTCAGAGCGGCTTGCTGGGAGAAACACGACATTTATGGTAAGCGTCAGCCTTCAGAGAAAGAAAGCAGTTCATTAATTTACTTCACACTTACTTCCAAGTATGAGTGTGTGTACCTTACCCCCTTAATCAATAGATATGATGTGCAGTCAATATTCCAGCACCGCTCAAACAGGGTCAGAGACACAAACTCTCACACCACAAACATCTGCTGAATGAAACTTACGCAAATGATACCATCTGACTTTGGAGTTCAGTAACCCCCAGGGGATTTGTAGGGGTCTTTTTGTTGTTGTTTTTTAAACATATCCAGAAGCAATCATACACTTAAGGAGGACTCAAACACAACAATTAGAAAGATACAAACACTTCTCCAGTCACCCCACCCCCAATAAAAAAAAGAGAGAAAGAAACAGGTCCCTGAGCAAGTTGCATTTAATCAATCCCACCTTAAAATTAGACTTCTGGGAGCATTTGTAACTGCTTAGAAATATGAATTACTGTCCTTTGCATCTGAATATTCAGTAGGGCTCCGAGGTCTCTGGACTTCTTGCCACACTGACTCAGCGCTTGGAAGTGCTGTGGAAGATGGTACCTTGCGGTGACAATAACATGGCAATGACATTTCTGGAGGCCAATAATAACTTGATGCAAGCAAGTGACCAGCACCCCCCGAAATTTGAACTGAGTGTAGCCATTGACATGAACACACACCCAGACATCTCTGGCTGGAATGAAGACTATTAGATTCAAATGTTTGGTTAAGTGTGCTCAAAGATTAGTCAAAAGCTTGCCTCCGTACGCTGATAAAAATAAGTCAGTGATTTCAGCAAAATTCCGATTTTATTGTCCCTCTCGAAAAGAAGTCATGGGGTTTCCTGTGAAAACTTCTCTTAAATTCCATAAAACATTTTTAAATTTCTCACTCCAAAGGGGAGGAAAACAACAACAAACCTACCCAAAGCATTCTCACTCCCAGCTCTACCTGGTCCTTTCATATTGAAATTGACTCTACGCCACAGGGCAAACACACCCCCTCTCCTGTGGAGAGACAGCTTTTCCAAAGAGGAATCATACCTCACACACACACACACACACACACACACACACACACACACATACACACGAAGAAGAAGAAGAAGAAGAAGAAGAAAAAGAAAAAGAAGAAAGGAGAAGAAGAAAGTCTGTCGAAGTAACAGCTCGAGGGCGCAGGCGCAGGCGCACAAGCTCCCAACTCACACCTAAAAATATCCTCAGCCTCCCAACCTCTCTACCTATCGGCTGGAGAACGAGGAAGGGAAAGGTAAGTGTTCTTAGTTTTTGTTTGATACAAAAATGTAGTTGCAGTGTCCAAAGGGTTCAGAAGAAGAAACCACTTTTAACTTTAGTTCCAGGGGCCAGAGGAACTTGGAGCCGATAAAGATGTTTGGAAATACTTATTATTCATTTATCCACCTTCCCAGTTTCACTCTTGAAGCTACTTGCCACTCCCAACTTTCTTGTGTGTGAACGCGCGCGCGCGCGAACATAAACACACACACACACACACAAATGTGCGTACAGCCTCCCTCCTCGATCACACAAATCCACACATTGACAACCTTCCTATCCTCGTCACCCTCGGGCGCAGACACGCATACCCCTATGCTCTCTCACCAACACTCATTCATTGCTTCACGTCCTTGCACACACTTCTGCCCCCGGCCACACACACATCTTACTGCACAGTCCCCCCTCCCTCCCCAGGCTCATCATGCAGACTGTACACTCACACCCTGCCCCTCCACCTTTTACAGCCCACTCCACGCCACACTGTCGCGCACCCCCTTCGGCACTGTTCTGCTCACTGCCACTTTTACTCAGTCACTCTCATCTTCCATCCCGCCCTCCTCCTCCTGTCTCTGCAATGTCCTCTGCTCACAAGCTTGGACAGACACACACACACACACACACACACACCTTTGTACGCCACA
>PVJH01004913.1:0-78212 GCA_004026705.1 Nesogale talazaci | reverse complement strand
TGTATTGCACACCTCTAAAAAAAACACTGCCTCTGATTTATCAATATAAAAAAGATCCTCTGAGAGGAGGAGGGCACTTTTGTGTGATGGCAACTTCACTTCTAGGGGTGAGTCTCAGGATTTTCTCTTGCTGGTTTAATTAGTTTCCTTTTATTGCCGATCCGAGGGGGTTAAAGTCGCCCCGGCCAGGCCACGGGCTATCAGTCTCTCTATTGAGAGCTTTTTTTCCTCCCCCTTGTCTTTAAATACAAGTGAGTTAGAAGAAAAGAAAGGGGGGGAGAGCGGGGCAGAGTCACTTTTTTCAGCGCAGGAAAAGGTCCGAAAGGCATTTAGACAAGCCACCTCGCAGCGCCCGGCCGCTCCCTGCCCGGGGACTGCGCCCAGCCTCTTTTCCATGCGACGATTTTGGGGGTAAAGAGTGCACGTTTTTCCTTCTGGGAAAACTGCAGATCCTCCCCCCCTTCCCCCCTTAGAAATTCCGCAGATCGCCTTGTCTAGCAGGTACGTTGAATTCGTCTCGTTTTTGTTTTTTTACAATTGTAGGTATGTTTTTTTTTTTAATGAAAATAAAAAGGAAAGCTGGAAGAGAGAGGGAGCGTAACAGTTTGTCCTCTTTGGGTCTGGGAGAAACCAGCCAGGATGGGTTCATTGGGACCGGACAGGATTTTCAAAGCTCTCTCTGGAATATCCGGGACGCGCTTTGCAAAGCAAACCAATGGTCTTTCCCCAGGCTTCTCGGCAGAGGAGGCTTCCTCCCCATTCTGGACTTTTTTGCTTGTTTGTGTGTGTCGAAGTGTCTGGGGCCTTGAGTGCACGAGAGTGTTTTAGGTGAGAATACTTGTCAAACTCTTCTTGGCGCGGCGCTTGGCTCCCGAATCAGACGCCGGCCGCCAAACTTGTCCCCACCCGTAGAGTAGGAAGCAGCCGGGCGCCGGGGCTGTTGAGGGTGCCAGGTGAGTTGGTGGCGGCGCGCCGCAGCGAGAGACGGGGTACCACGGGGCGTTGGGGAGGCCAGCAGAGGACTGATACCCATTTCTCCCCCCTCCCCCCCTCGGCCCCTTGCCCACCTCCCCTCCCCCACCCCGTCTCCTCTCCTCCTTCCCGCAGGAAGAACCGAGGTTGGGCTCCACTCCTCTGGCCATGCTCGCTGCTACCTGCAATAAGATCGGCAGTCCCAGCCCGTCGCCCTCTTCCCTCTCGGACACCTCCTCTTCCTTCGGCAAAGGCTTTCACCCCTGGAAACGCTCCTCGTCGTCCTCCTCGGGCAGCTGCAACGTGGTGGGCTCCAGCCTCTCCAGCTTCGGCGTGTCCGGGACCTCCCGGAACGGCGGCTCCTCTTCGGCGGCGGCGGCGGCAGCGGCGGCGGCGGCGGCGGCGGCCGCGCTGGTGTCCGACTCCTTCAGCTGCGGCGGCTCGCCGGGCTCGAGCGCCTTCTCGCTCACCTCCAGCAGCGCCGCGGCCGCCGCGGCCGCCGCCGCCGCCGCCGCCTCCAGCTCGCCCTTCGCCAACGACTACTCGGTGTTCCAGGCCCCCGGCGTGTCGGGGGGCAGCGGCGGCGGGGGCGGCGGGGGCGGCGGGGGCTCGTCTGCGCACTCGCAGGACGGCTCCCACCAGCCGGTGTTCATCTCCAAGGTGCACACCTCGGTGGACGGGCTGCAGGGCATCTACCCGCGCGTGGGCATGGCGCACCCGTACGAGTCGTGGTTCAAGCCCTCGCACCCGGGCCTGGGCGCCGCGGGCGACGTGGGCTCGGCGGGCGCCTCCAGTTGGTGGGACGTGGGCGCCGGCTGGATCGACGTGCAGAACCCCAACGGCGCGGCGGCGCTGCCCGGCTCGCTGCACCCGGCCGCCGGGGGGCTCCAGACGTCGCTGCACTCGCCGCTCGGAGGCTACAACTCGGATTACTCGGGCCTGAGCCACTCGGCCTTCAGCAGCGGCGCCTCCTCGCACTTGCTCAGCCCCGCCGGGCAGCACCTCATGGACGGCTTCAAGCCCGTGCTGCCCGGCTCCTACCCAGACTCGGCCCCGTCGCCGCTGGCCGGCGCCGGGGGCTCCATGCTGAGCGCCGGGCCGTCGGCGCCGCTGGGGGGCTCCCCGCGCTCCTCAGCGCGCCGCTACTCGGGCCGCGCCACCTGCGACTGCCCCAACTGCCAGGAGGCTGAGCGGCTGGGCCCGGCGGGGGCGAGCCTGCGGCGCAAGGGCCTGCACAGCTGCCACATCCCGGGCTGCGGCAAGGTGTACGGCAAGACGTCGCACCTGAAGGCGCACCTGCGCTGGCACACGGGCGAGCGGCCCTTCGTGTGCAACTGGCTCTTCTGCGGCAAGCGCTTCACGCGCTCCGACGAGCTGCAGCGGCACCTGCGGACCCACACGGGCGAGAAGCGCTTCGCCTGTCCGGTGTGCAACAAGCGCTTCATGCGCAGCGACCACCTGAGCAAGCACGTGAAGACGCACAGCGGCGGCGGTGGCGGCGGCTCGGCGGGCTCGGGCGGCGGCGGCAAGAAGGGCAGCGACACCGACAGCGAGCACAGTGCCGCGGGCAGCCCGCCCTGCCACTCCCCAGAGCTGCTGCAGCCCCCGGAGCCCGGCCACCGCAACGGCCTGGAGTGACGCGAGGCCCACGCCCGCCCCTCTCCCGGACCCCCTGCCCCTCACCACCCCAGCTTCGCCTGGGCCCCTTCCGCCCTGGCCTCCACGCTGGCCTCCCTCTACTGGGTGGGTCCTTTTCTCTCTCTCTCTCTCTCTCATGTCCCCCTGTCCTTAACTTTGTAGAGGGGATCTGGACGTGCAAGTACCAGGAAGCTTTGTTTCTCCCCACGGGGTAACGCACCAAGCGCCTCGCGGGGACTGGTCCTCCGAGCCACCCTCGCTCCTCCGTCCACAGGTTGGGACGGGCGGGAGTTCGAGGTAAGGGAGTGAGGCTAGATCGGGACAGATCCTGATCCTGGACCGCCCTCTCGGGCCTCTGCGGGCGGAGTTGGAGCCGGAGCGCTGGGGAGAACCAGGCCAGGGGCCCGGGGCACAGCCTTCTCGCGGGGTGGCTGCCGGCAGCGGCTCAGCACGGCAGTTTTGGAGGCTGTGGCTTCCCAGGGCCGCCCTGAGCGCAGCGTCCTGGAAGCTCCGCGGGGCGCCGCGGCCGAAGCACGGAAACCCAGTTTAGCAGAGTTTAGCTCTCCCACAGTCCGCTCGGCCTCTTTTTTCTTTGTTCCCTGGGGTGGAACCGAGGCAAGTTTTAGCAAAGGGCAGTCTTGGCGGAACGTTGCCGCAGCCTTCTTTCATCTTTATAACATCCTCCACCCGCCCCCCTTTCTTTTCTTAAAACTAGAAAACGAAGACAAAAACCCTTCCACTTGGTTTCCCTTCTAGGTAGTTTTGCCTCTAGCAGTGAGCAAGTCTTTCTCGGGAAACTGTGCTAATATTGATCCCAAAGTTATTTTGATCGCATTAACTTAACTTATGGGGTAGGGGCGGGTGTGAGGATAGGTGTCTTTTTCTTATGCAAAAATGCCCCTTTCCGGTGAGACCAGATTAACCATCACCGTGTTTGTCCTATTCTACCTCGTTTTTTCACCCTTCCCGAGCTTAATCTCCCAATCGTTTTTTGTTCGGCCAGCCGTCCATTTGTATAGTACCCATTTCTGTAAATTCTTGCAATTCATGGAAGATTCTTAGGGTTTAACTTTTTTTTTTTTGGTGATTTTGAGGTTATAAACAAGTGAAGAAGCTATTTTATTTCAGACAAGGCTGTAGTTTAAATGCCAAAAAAGGGAAAATAGGAGGAAGAAAAAAACCTTTGTAAAATATATCTGAACCTAATGGTTTGTACATCTGGAGAATCGTTCTAGATTAGTTACCAATTAATTATAACTCCACCAGTGTAAGGGTGTGAGGTGCAGTTGTCCAGGAGACGATTTTGTATAGTATTTTTCTTGTACATTACTTGCAGTAAATATTTGAAAATATATTGAAGTAAACTACTTGATTTTTTTTGTCACAAGAAAATATTAAGAGTTATTGTTGCAGTTCTGATGGGCTGCAGGGTTTTTGAACTCACTTCTGGAGGTGCAGAGCCACAAACGCACTTTCGGGGCCTAGTTTTTTGCTCGAATATGACTATAGATAGGCATCAAATTGTAACTAAGACAATATTTGATAAATGTTGGATGACAATTTAATGGAGCATGTACTTATTTGCATTTGCTGGCAGTTCAGGCATAGTTAAAGTGAGAGTTCTCCTATATTTCATAACTGGGTCTGCCAAAACCCATGTATTAAATAAACTGTCCAAGTGAAACTCAACAAACTTTGGCCTTTGTGTATTTCCTGAAGGTAATATTGTTAACTGTTAATAAACACTCCTGATCCTACATTTAAATGTTTGCAGATTCTGCAAACTAATTTGCTCATTGTAATGTTGAAATAATTTGGATATTTCACATTGAAATGAAAAGCCTTTCTCTGGAACATTTTAGACTTGCATTTTAAATGCATGAAATGTAATTGATTTATTTGTAATATTTTAAATAGTATTAATAAACTGAGATAAAAGACTAGGCCATTTAATTTGTTTTTCCCCCTTTTACTGTGAAAATTTAGATTTTATCCTGAGTTAAATGTCTAATTTAAACAGAATATAACCCTGTTTTTGTGGTAATATTTAATTAATTACCTTTGAGATAATACTTAGATGGAAAGATCTGTTTGGCTAAGCTGTGTTTTCTCTATTTGCTAAGATAAAGATTATGGTGTCTAAGAAATGTAATTAATTATTTACCAGTAGATTTTAGCTCATGGCATCAGGATTTACTGACCTCTTCAAATTTGTATTTGAGTCACCAAACAACTTCAAATTTCTCACTTCTGCTTCCTTCTCACCCTAAAATGAGTCAGGTTGTTGGCCACTAATTGCATTTAGTCTCAAAAAGGCCAAGCCTTACATTGGAAGATCAAGTCTTCTAAACGGAAAACATGGGTTTGGGACAATTTGTTGGTAGGAGGTGGAAGAGGTCAACCCCAACAAAAGCTAGTTTTTGGCATTCCATGTCTCAGCTAAAGATTATGTAGAGGCAAATATCACCAGTGGACTCCTGTTGAAATGAGTTATCTGTTCTTTTAAAGTCTTTAAACAACCACCAAAGAAAAAGAAGGTTAAACCTTAATCTATTTACTAGGCTATTGTTTATAGGTGTCAATGATGCCACTAAAAAATATTGTCTTGTTATGTCTAAGTGCTTTTAAACAATGGGTGTTCCTTGAGCCATACTTGGAAACATAAAATACTTTTAAATGTTGATTGATGTTACATCAAACTATTTCACCATTAGATTAATATTATTTTTAATTGAATAAAAAGTTAGTGTGTTCAGCTTCGTTTAAGTTTAGCTTCTTTCTTTCTGTTTACATTCCCTCCAAACCAAGTATGGTAGCTGGGGTATGCACCTTGAGAAAAATTTCCATTGATAAAATTTTTATAAAGGCACTATTCTTCTTAAGAACAAGGTGTAAAGACAGTGTTGTGAATATATTACAAGTTGGGAAAAACCCTCCTAGGAATAAGATAATGTGTTAGAATTATGCCATTTGTGTCTAATTATCAGGCAACCTTAATCCTGCTGCCTACGTGGATTATCAGAGGCCTCCAATCCTGGGGTCTTGACTCAGCAAGTTCTGATTTTTTAAATTTGGGGTGTGCTGTGGAGTTCTAAGTAATGGTTGCAAGAAGTAAAATAGTATCTTTCTGTCACTTTCTTCCTAGGACTAACACGCAGAACACAGTTTAAGTGTTGTTTCTTTTTTATTGAAAGTTGCAGTGCTGAGGCATTCGGAGAAAACGGTTCTGAAGGAGTTAAATGTAGTGGCAGGTAAGAGGAAAGCGGCTTGGTACATTTGTAATTCCAGTTGTTACAGGATGGACATTCGATTTAGGAGGTGGGTGACGTCGAGGAGAGATCACCTGGAATCCAGGTGGCTGCAAGGAGACAGTTTTCTCTTGCTCTATTGATTTCCTAACTTTCACTTTCTTTCCTGGGTCCCTTGCCCGCTTTTGCTTTGTTTTGTTTTGCTCATCATTGGATACTGAGAGATCAGTTTTCTGCAGGGCCTGGTAAGTCCCTCTTTTGGCAACAAGGAGCACCTTCTTTTAGACGGGTAGAGGGTGAGGTACAAACTTGTGGTTTCTTGGTCTGGGATAAAGCACCTCTTAACAGTGGCTGGAGGCCCTCACCAATCCAGGTCTTACTTTGAATCAAAAGACAAGCTCGCAGCCTGCAGATCAAGGTAGATTTAAACTAGTTGTTGACCCAGAGGTCAGGCCAGGATATATCAGCCCACCCTCAAGGGACCAGAAAAAGGCCTCGGCAGGGCTAGACTCGGTTTGCTGTTGACCTAACTCATGGAGGTCCCCCAAACCTTCCTTAGCGGACTTTCCCTTTCCCTGGCACCTCCCTCCATTTCTCTGTTAGACTGGTTTCTTTCATGGAGAGCTGTGATTGTTGTGATGTGTGAAGGCTTGACTGTCACCTATTTTGTTCCAGAAACAGAACTTAAGCACATATGATGAGTTACTGTCCCCTATCAGCTGAGAATGGGAAAAGTTCCTGGACGAGTTTGCCTTCCTTCCATCCAGTTCTGACTTCACATGTTGGTATGACTCCTCAGTGGACTTCCCCTGGGTACAAACACAGAGAGGAAGAATTAAAGACAAGCAGGTGATGGGACTAGACTCAGGGCTAAGGAGATCGATCATCTCGCCATCAACATTTTCATCTCCCCCGTGGCTCTTTTGGTGAGACTATTGAATGGAATGTTGCGGATTGCCTGTGGAGGAATTTCTTGAAAATGTGTGTGTGTGTGTGTGTGTGTGTGTAAAGAGAGAGAGAGCGCGCAGGGATTGAAGAAACGATATCTCTGGTTGCCTAAAGTAGTAGCTAAGTATAATGAATCTACATTTTGCTCAAACTTTCATAAAATAGCATCTAAGGAAGATTGATTTGACGCAGGTAGTTAAGTAAACATAGGCTTTTGTTTTCCTACAGATTTTGGCTCCTTCTGCCCAAATGGGCATTATTTCTGTCCACACCCCTCCCAAATTCCCCTGTATCACCAATGCCTATCTCTTTAAAATCTGGGTTCTACATTTGTTTGGTTTGCTCTCTCTTTCACTCATTCATTCACTCTCTCTCTCCCCTCGCCCCCTTTCTTTCTTTCTGGTTACAACCTCGCAGCAGATGACTTTGTAATATGTTTAACGGAACTGGTCAATCCAAAGGAGTGATATGCAGACTAGCTATTGTACTCATTTTTAAGTTAGGTTCGGCTGTCGTTCTGGGTGACATCTTTTGAAAATTGTGTTTCAGAGGCAATCATTGTTGCTGTTGTGCAGAAAATATGATTCAGAATTTGCATGCGTACAGCCAGTGCCTTGCTTAAAGGAAAGCCTTGCTCATCCGGCATAGCCACCACACTGGAAAGGGGATGTGCACCACCGCGCCTCCGATGGTCCTCTCTGACTACAACATGCTTTTTATCGCTGAAGTGTTCATTTGCTGTAACAGGGAAGGGAGGGGGCGGCGGCGGCGATTTATTTTCCTTGGTCCCTAGGCGCGCATTTAATTTAATTTTCTGCTGAGTCTCCTGGCGGCCTGGAAGCAGCCTGATGCATTTTGCTTAGTTCCTAACGACTGGATGTCAGGGCTCTAAGAGTTCTAGGATCCACGAGGAGGACTTGAGGTGAACTAGAACGGAGAACAAAACGCCCTTTCACAAAATTCTCTCAAGTTTGTCCCCAGGGACCTCTTTTGCATCCCCCCAACCCCCACCCCCTCCCCGCAGTCACTTCTTGCCACCTGAGAGGGGACTTTGAAGGAGGCCTGCTCCCTTGCAGGCCCTTAGGAAGGTCTGTTCTTACCCCAAACGTCTCTTATAAGTAGCGCGCGCTAACCGATTGCGCCACTGGAGCTTTTAAACGTTTCTTTTTAAATGAGCCAAGAGCAGTTTTTGAGCCCAGGAGAGATTCTCCTCCCTGCCAAACCATCGTCTACGTTCCTCGGTTTCCTCCTGGAAGGGCCAGGTCATCTCCGACCTCCCCAGAGGCCAGTTTTTCACAGTCAGGACCCACTGTCCGATCGTTTGGGGGCGCTGTAGGGTTAGTGGGCGTTGAGGTACGGTTGATGCTCTGCTGAGTCCACCTATAGCCCCCACCCCAAGTGTCCTCCCCTGGCTCCCCCGAGCCGCGCCCAGTGCACACAAAGGCACCGGGGCCACCTCCGCCCGCTGCGCGGTCAGCGAGCGCCACCCTGTGCCCCTGAGCCCGCTCTGCAACGCGGGCGACACCCGGCTGACCCTGGCCGCAAGCGGGGCGATCGTGGGCATCGCCACCGCGCGGCGACCGGCCTTGGGTCTTTGAGCTCTCAACAAAGCTCGGGGGAATGGTCTGGCGCAGATTCCCTTCCTTTTCCGTGGCTCTGCAAAGCTTCCGCACTATCTGCTGCTGCCCGCGGGCCCCTTGTTGCTCCCACTGGGGCTACTGGGCCTGCCACTGCGTGGTCGCGCTTAGGTCATTGCCCCCTGTGTCTGGAGTTTCCCCTGGCCTGGCCTTCCACTGCCTGCCCTGCTGTACCGTCCACGCTCATTTCTAGGCCAGACTGTCTGTGATCGTTCACACGGCCTTCCAGCTCCACAAAGTGTGGTGCCCCCCACCCCCACCCCCGTGCGTGGTGCGTGGGAAGTTGAATTCGCCTGTTCTTGCAGTTGGCTTCCCAGAACTCGATTGGTGGACAGCAAAATGAAGTCCTACTGGCGATGAGAAAATATTCGTTCTTTTGGATTTCAGGAATCAACAGTTTAGCTACGCTGACGCGCGCGCACACCCACACCCACCCACCCACCTGTTGGACAGAACTCCCCCTTTTTTCTCTCCCATTGTATCTAAAAGTCAGCAACCTTTCAGGAGACTTCCGCTCTCTTCTCTCTCCTGACTCTGGGGCTCTCTAGACATTTGGGGAGTGGCTATAAACATTCCCCTGGCCTCATTGTGGGGGGCACCTTAAGGGGGAGGGGGTGAGCGGTGAGGTTAGATTTGCTTTAAAGGCCCTTACTTGCATAACGTATTATACAAGAATCGACTTAGTCAACCCAGTTTAGCTTCCAACAGGCACCTGCAGGCCTTAGGCCCTCTCATCTTGGAAGCTGCTTCTGTAGGTTCACAGCCTGGGTACCGCCAAAGGATTCACCTGAGTGATGATGGGGGTTGTGTTCGCAGCGTTTAAAGCGCCTTCTGATGAGGCTGCTGCGTAGACATCTTCATCCGGGACTCGTGTTCAGGGGCCTCTCAGAGCTGCACACCTGCAAGTGCCATGAAATCCAGCTGTATCCCGCCTTTGGTTCAGTCTACGGGCTCTGCAGATCCCCGGAGCAGGCAGAAGAAAGGTGGCCTCCAGGTTGCAACTCGGCTGCTTCAGAAGCCCCTGCAGCAACCAGTGGAAGCAATTTGACCGCCAGGAACTCCAGGATTTAATTGACACATTCACCTCCGGAGTTGCCACCACCCTCTTCCCTTAAAGCGGCGGGCGGTGACGCGGCCCCCTCCCCCCTCTCTCCGGGCTCCGGAAAGCCGGGAAGCGCTGGAATGCCCTGGAATGCCGCGTTTTCTCACCCTATTGTGCCTAGGTGTCGCAAACCACTGGAGGACAGAGCTTCCTGCTTTGATCTCGTGTCTTAGTAATTCTTTAGCACAGAGGGGTGAGTTTAAATTAAATTTCTTTCTCTGCTGATAAGTTCTAATGGGCCTCAGAAGGCGAATAATTATGCAGTAACATTTCATGGGTTGTTGGAGTGGGAATTCCCACTGAGCTGTCACCGAGAACCGCCTTTCCTGGTAAGCTCTATGTTAAATGAAGCTTCGCTAGTAACCGCCACCGGGAAAACTCCCCCCAAAGCAAACAAATAAAACCCAAACCCTTTGCAAACGGACTCACGGCGACCCTTTAGGACAGAACAGACCCGTAGAACCCTGCCCCCTCGGTTTCCCAGGCTGTGAACCTTTATGGAAGCAGACTGCTGCGGGCAAGGGCTGCTGCTTCCTACCGCTGGCCTCTGGGTTTGCAGCCCAGGGCCTAACCACTGCACTACCCCTTCTCAGCTCTCTGTGCAGCTGGGATTGCTCTTCCTGCCGTCACCTCTCTGTGATGTGTGTGTGTGTGTGTGTGAGAGAGAGAGAGAGAGAGAGAGAAGTTTTACTGTGTTTTTTGAAATACCTTAATAATTATTAAAAGATTTTATTTGGTAAAAGACAAAAGTACGTTGATAATTAAACATACATTCCTGTAAGGACAAAATGCACACATGTTGAAAGCTAAAGCCATCTTTTCCCTGGAAAAGGGAGGTGAATTATTTGGAATTTGTTTCCTGAAACTTTCGCTTAGCCTCACCACCTCTCATTGCCTTTTTTTTTTTTTTTTTCTTGTTTGCTGGGTTACTGAGAAGATCTAAGACCTGGAGTTGAGGCCCTACCATTTGAATTGCCTGGTTTGGAGTTCAGGGGTGTTCAGAGAAGAAAACAAAACAAGGCCAAAAAAAAAAAAGTCTTGTTGCTTCATTCAAAATAGCCATCTACCTGTTAGAAAATGTTGGCTTAGTTCCTTGAGATTTCGATTTATTTATTTTTTTGCCAAGTCAGATAAGAAACTGTCGTACGGCGGACCCTTCTAGATGAAATGCCCTGGATCTGGACATTTTCATCTTGAAGAGGAAATCAGGTGCTTCATCCTAAATCACAGAATTTGAAGTTTATAATTGAAAAGCACAATGCAATTCTTTATTGTTTTGTTTTTAAAAGAATTTTCTCTAAATAGCACTCACAGCGGTGTTTTGTGGCCTGGCGCTTTTCCTTGTTTTCTTTTCTTCCCTTTAAATATCTTCCTTTTAAAGAATGGCGCTCCCATAAGCTTTAAGATTTCTAAATCAACACATAGAAACTGGAGCCTGCTTATCAAGTTTTCACTCCTCTATTGGCAACTAATTTGAAAGGGCCCAAACAATGAGGTGATTTACATTATGCTCATTTTCACCAGACTCTGCAGTGTGGAAAAAACTCTGAATACTTGGGTTATCTTTACATCCTTGGGGGAACCGATCCTTCCAGCTTTAGTTTTCAAACCTCTCCTTTTAAGCACTGAAACAGAAGAAAGTACTGTAGATTCCACCTCTTTCCCCTGGAGTTCAGGTGATTGTCTACTTCCATGGAAAAGAAAGGATTTGTGCTGCCCAATTTTGCACCTAATTTAATGCCCCTAATTATGTGGTGCCCATCATCAGGTTTCTCATCACTCCAGGAAGTGTAGTGTGCATGCTCATACACCGATCAATGCTTCGTTCCTCTCTTACATACCTATCCTTTATTTTGGCGCCTTTCTTTCCTTTTCTTTTTTCATAAGCAGGTCTTTCCCCCTTTCAACTGAACAATGATCTGCCTTTTGTGAGGGCTTGGGAAACCCTGGGCAGGTAGAAATACATTTCAAAGGCACTCACGTTGGTTTTATGTTATTTAAAATATTTTCTACTTCCATTTCCTCTTTAGCATAGTTTAGACAGGCTTTGTCTCTAAATGGATAAAGTCTGGATTCAGGAATAGGAAAGCAATTGCTGCCAAAACTGTTCCCTGAAAACTCTAAGGGGGGAAAAATTTCTTACTTAAAGGTGCTAATTGAGAAGCTAACGTTAACTCAGGAATAATAACGCTAATTTAAGCTTTTACTCTTTCCCTAGTAAATAACGTGTTGGCTTAAAAGTGCAATGGTTCCATTTGGGTTAAAGAACACAGCCTCACATTGTTTTATAACTGGACCCTAACTGCTGAGACCCGGTGACAAAGTGAGTAAAGCTCTTGGCTTCCAAGGGAAAGGTCTGGCTCCAGGGTGGCAGAAAAGTGTGGCTCTCAGTTTCCAAAAAATGTCACAGCCTCTGAAGCGCTAGGGAGCAGTTCCATTCAGTCTGACAGCGCCCCTCTCAGGATCATTTAGATAGAGGCCAGGGGGCTTCTACCCACCCTATTGAAAACTATTCGTGAACAATCACAATTGAATGCTCAGTAGTAATAAACAGAGGACAGTAGAATGCCCTTTTAAATATTTTGGCACTAGAGTATTGTATATTCTTAAGCAACATATACTTGGTAGGAAGCATATCATACAATGTATTTGGTATAATTATTTAAAATGACCACATTGCTCAGTGACGTGAATATTTTAATGGGTATAGAGTCCTATCAATTCCACCTGTGGTTTTGCGGAGGACATTTTTGTTTCACAACAGGGAGAGTTGAAGAAGCTCTAGAGAGATGGTATTTAAGTCTGTGAAGTGGATTGTAACTGCTTTAAAAAAAAAATATATATATATATATTATGCTTTAAAAGCAGCTGTTTGGATGTTTTACTTCATTCTTTTTAAAGGATGCCTTCATTCTAAAATAATTTTAGATTTACAGAAAACCTGAAAAAAAGATACTCAGTAGTTTTCTCCTACAAACACCTTACATTACTGTGCACTGTTTGTCAAGCCCAAGAAAGGGACGTTACTATGGTTGTGTTATTGTATAATTTTTGGTGAAGAGGTAGAGGCAATAAATACCATTTGGCCCATTAATCAGGGGGAGACTACAACTTAGGAAAAATCATCTCTTTTTGTTTGTTTTTGGTTTGCTTACCAGTGCTGAACTTATATGACAACACGTAAAGTAGAATGCTATTCCTCAAGAACGTTTTGAAAATATGGTTTCTTAGAAATGAAATGCTTCTCCCCCCCCGCCCCCCCGTTTCCTCCACTGTTAACTAAAATGGGAGAAAATATATCATAGTTCAATTTTTCTTTTTTTTCACATATAGAATCAGATTAAATTAAACAGTCATTATTACTTCTTCAAGTTTTAAAAAATATACCTTTTCACAATGCTCTGCTTCTGGCTGTTTTTTATTCTACAACTTGGAAAGAATACTTTACTCATTATTATTGCTCTTCACACAGGAATGATAAAATGTAAGAAATATGTATTTCCCACAACATTTACCAACTTACATTTCAGGGTGAATGTTCTAAGTCACTGAACAAGGCAGGCTGAAACATTCTTTAAAAAAGCATGCATCATTTACACTCTGTGGGTCAATACAACTGCATTTTTTGGGTAACTTAAATAAGATTTAAAGAATTTTACTAAAAAGGTAAAAATAATCTTTATTTTGAAAACATTTTCACTACCCAAGAATGTCCATTAAAAAGTTAAGTTTGAAGTTTAGATAATCAACTTTTTTTTAATAATCAACATTTTATTTTTATTTTATTATTTTTTTGGGGGGGGGCATCACCGCCCTCAGGTGGTGGGAGTAGGAGGCCCAGCCTTTGCTCCATGGAGCTGGAATTGAACCTCCATCCCAGTGGGCCGCAGTCCCACGCACAATCACTACGCCACCGGGGCTCAGCCCAATAATCAACATTTTAAACAAATATTTTGGACAGTATTTTGAACATATATTAAAATGATGTTTTCCTTTAAAATTACTTTTATTTTGGGGGGGGGCATCACTGTTTTTTTTTTTTTCTGCTTTAAAGTTACTTTATCTTCTTTCTTTTTGTTGGAATTCAAATTTAACTGGGTGTTTCATTTGTTTGTTTTTTGCATTTCCCCCCAAATGCAATTCCTGTTCGGTAAAGGTAGAAGAAGAGAGAGAGGGCCCTGTGGAGTCTTGATCTGTCTGTGAGATTTTGCAGTAAGTAGCAGGCAAAGTAATTTTTGACTGTCCGCAAAAGTGCTAGCAGCAGCATTTTATACCGTTTTGAAAGAGGGCTACAGGACATAACAAAATTAGGGTTTGCCTGTTACTTGGAAGGGTGAACTTAGGAAATTACCTCTGCTATTTCTCTTTGGTGTTCCTTTTTCTTGGCTTGCCTGAGTTTGCTCTGGGCTTCTCGTGCACATTTAGCACTACCTTGTAACATTAGCTTGACTAGGGAACTGCATTTACGCAGGAACCAAGGAAGGAGTACTATGCTAATGACTTCTGGAGGAAATCTTCACACTCCTTGTACTATTTATGCTGTTAGAAAGGAGGCTTTTTAGAAACATGTAATGTCTATTAGATCCACCTGGGTGAGACACCATACTAAAGTTTCATTCCTGTTTATTTTTTGAGGTACTGTACACCCCTCTCACTGGCTGAATTGTTCTTTCTTAAACTGCCGAAATCTGAACTCCTATATTTCTAGATGTTGGGTAAAAATAGTTAACAATAGGGCCACATATCATATTCACATGCTAGATATTCTATAGATTATTTTCAAGGATCAGAAGTTAAAGTTCTCTTATTTCAGGAGGGCTTTATTTCCCCCTCATTCTGTGGAAGCATTCCTCTTGAAGGCAGAAGTTATCCATACTCTTTTACTTATGACAGGATAGCAAAGAGCAATCTATTATATTTTAAATGATTTTCTGGTCTGTGGCTAATGTGCACTGTTACTTTTATTTTTCTTATAGTGTTCTATCACTTGGTAATTATTGTTTGTCATTTGCCTCTGTGATAATGAAAATAAGTCTGTGTAGCTTATGCAGGCTAATAAGGAGGACGGGGAGAATGACTGTCATCTTCGGTTTTTCCATCTTGTCGCCTTCACACAGTTCAAACAGAGTAGGTAGAAGCAGGACTAACTGACCATGTACACCAATCAGATAAGTTATTAACAATAAGGCAGGACATCCTTTATCCATCGTCAGGGAACTTGCTAGGACTCAGACTTATACATTGATTTTTTGTTTTGTTTTGTTTTTGGGCATCACTGCCCTCTGGTGGTCGTGGGAGCCACCCAGCCTTGATGCTGCTGGATTTGAACCGCCAAGCCAGTGGGCCGCAGTCCCCGCACTCAACCACTACGCCACCGGGGCTCAGCCTCATCCATTGATTACAACTTGGAGTTAACTTCCACTAGGCAATACAGCTAGCTGTCCTTCGAGGGTTTGGTGGGAGGCGAAGGTGGACATTGGGAAGTTTAGGGAAAGAGGTCTGCTTGATGGCAGCTGTCGCTGGAAAATTAAACTATAAGCAGACAACCCCCCAGGCCCCCAAATGCCCCATTGTCAAGTGATTCTCAGGGAGACATTCACATGAACGTTCCAATGTGTCTAATCATTTTGCTTCCATCTTAACCCTGAACTTCCCCTTTCAGTACAAGTTTAAACTTCCAGTTTTTCAGGACGACTGGGTGCCAGGCAGGGAGAGCAGTCACTCCATTCCCCTTCAGAAGGACTCTGTTCTTAGAATCACTTTGGAGTTCTTGGCTTTACTTCCAACCGTTTTCTCCATATGGAACCCCCGCACCCAAGCCTATATCAGAATTGTAACTTGCTTTTTCCTCTACCAGTACTAACCTTAACTTCTCTCCCCACTAAGAAGTCTCTCTACCCATTTCTCTAATTGTTGTAAAATACTACCTGTAACAAAAACAGCCTCTCCAAACATTGAGCATTTCATTATTACTGCGATGACCCACACTGACAGCAGCATGGTCTTGGGCTCTCTGTGCACCACAGGATGCTGAAGTCTGGCTTTTCCGTAGAAGGCAATGACCCCAAGAGCACTGGTAGGACCTTCCGTCTTCTCCCGGCAGCGACAGGTGGTTTCACATTGCTAGCGGTTCATTTGTATTATCACCTGGGGGGAAGTTGATAAGAACCCTTGAAAAGCTGTAGCGAGAGACTAGAGAAAGCCTTGGGGCACCGTAGTTAGATCACTGGCAACTCAAAGGTCAACAGCAGGAGCACACCAGCGGCTGTGTGGGAGAAGGCTATGGTAGCCAGGCTTAGTCGAAAAATCATGAGAGAGCGTCAAAAGCTCGTGGAAAGATACTGTTTTGATTCCGTTTTTTCCATGAATTTTTTGATGCCTCCTCTCACAGTCCCAGAATCCCAGGGAGCAGTTCTGCTCCCTAACCTAGAGTTGCTATGGCTTGCAATCTGCTCGACTGCTGTGGGTTTGGGGATTGGTTTTGATGGTGCTTCTGGGGTTACTCTGCAAGAAATAAGGAAGCATGATGAGGAAGGGGACTATATACGCGCCTTCAGGTCCTAAGCACAAGGTCAGCAGTCTGAACGCACCAAACACTCCCCCAGAGGAAAATGAGGCTTTCTACTCTTGTAAAGGTTTTTGCTCTCTCTTTTTAAGTGAGTTGCCACCAACTAGATAGCAGAGTTTTCTGCAAGGAATACTAGAATGTTAACGATGCATACCCCAGCTAGTGGGGAAGGGAACTAACCTGGAATCTCACCAATATGGAGCTCTTAATTTTTGTGCATGTAAATAAGAGATTAATCCCCCGATTGCTTTATCTTTCAACTTTTAGATTTGTAAGCTTTGTCCCCATAGATCTGTCATTTTTATTTCTTCTTTTGTGACATTTCCTTCCAAGGGCATGCCCTTTATGGGAATGAGAGGCAGCGTGGCGGTAAAGTGTGGCTGAAGATCTGGAGCAAAGAGACTGGTGGGGCGGGGGGAGGGGGTGTGTGTTTCCCTGCAGTGTCCTGCGACCCACAATTCAGTTGCTTGTTGTGAATCCTAGATTACAGTCATGCGTGAGGATGAGGCGTAACCTAAGCTATGTTATTAGTTCTCAAGGGAATTTTTAGAACCGAACAAGTTGATCTTCCAGATAAGATCATACACTCTTGTGGTGTCACGTGGCACGAAAGTACAAATGAAATTGAATGTGTTATTTGAGTCTTAGACTCCGTTGCATGTCTTTTTCTGTTACAAGAGCTCTTGGTGTACATGGTGGAAAAGTTAAAAGGGTTCCACCAAGAAGTCTCTCACTTGCTACCACTGGGTTGATTCTGACTCACAGCAACCTCACAGGATGGCTTAGAACTTTGTGGGAGGAGGAAGCCCCCTCTTTCTTTTGCAGACTGGGTGGTGGTTTTGAACTGCTAACCTCGTGCTTAACCATCCACCTCGCAACCTACTACAGCACTCAGGGCTCCTACCAACCAATCTACAGGGCACTCAAAAGAAATGGCTTAAAGTTTTTATATTTTACTGAATCTGTTACTGAGTTAGTCAAGTGCATTGGTCTTGGGCTGCATGGCCCAACAGAACTGATCTTTGAAGGGAGTTATTCCATTCATGACCATTCTCAACACTCAGCCAGGATTGCTGGGCAGGAAGGAGCTCGTTCTGAATGCTGATACATTATGGCCAGTAAAGGAAATGCTTCCTGGGTTGTTAACGATGAGGCCAGCATTTCAAAGCCACCAGACAGGGCATTCTACTGAAGAGAGTCACAACTTCAGAAATCACAGAAATTCCATGGTGGTGAGTTTGTTGAGTTTTTGGTTCAGAGGAAATGCTGTCAGTCAGTAGAGTCAGGTCCATTTAGCCATTAGTTGACTCTACATCCTTTACCTTTCCTACCAAGCTCTATCTATTGCTTGGAAACATGAAGTTCTACAATGGATGCCAAGATGAAATATGCACGAGCATTTCTAGGAAATGCAACTCTTAAGATGCCCTCAGTCCTAGAATTGTTGGGAAGAGGGCAGGGGAGAGGTTGGCTAGTAGATAGGCATATATGAATTCTCTCATCTTAGTTTGGAGAAGAGAGAAAAAATTTTCTTACAATGATATTTTCAATGATATTTCTGGTTTTGTTCAGAAATAAAACTCAAATCAACAAACACTAAATGCCTACTTTGTGTTCAGTACTTTATTTGGGGTGTTAAAAATAAGCCTAATGCATGATCATGAATCACAGGCTAAGATATGAGAACTTACTTATAATTGTAAAACAATGTAAACAATGTAAAAAGATGTATTATGTTCTTTCAGGGGAAAAAAGCCTCTCTGGAAAAGAAAAGTCATGCCATCATCTACCATTATGACTCTAAATTTAACAGTTTAGAAATGTAACAGTATGGACGCATTATTGTTTCTTTTTCACTTAAAATGTTCCAAGTATATTAAAATAACTTAAGTAAGCTCTTGTCTGTGATTTTAATGTAATTATCCAGAATTCTACTGGCCAAATCTACTTTGGCCAAATCTGCTTTGTATAAAAATATGAAAAGGGACAGAGGTTGATTAGATGGTCCTCCAAATGAAGTTACTAGAATTTTAAGTAAAATTAAATGTTCTGATGGCCATGACAAACCGAGAGTGCTCACTGGTGGTGCTAGATAGACTTTCAGGAAGTCAAGAACTCTCGTGTCCAGAGAATTCAGAACATGACACAGAGACTGAAACATAGGGGCAAAGACTTCACTGAGGTCCAGAAAAAAACCCAAATGATCTTAGTATATATCAATACATACCCTGCCTATGCTTCATTTAAGAATTCTATGCATGACTTCTCTAAATACAGTCACTGATTTGGGACACAAGTTTCTTATTCTGTTCAAACCAGCCCTTTGAAACCTGCTTTGATGTGTCCTATGGATGTTGTCTGAGAAATATGCTCAATTCCTCTTTGTCAGAAAAGAACTGGTGGGCCCTTCATTTTTCTGTTTTCCTAAAGAAAACAAACTGTGGACTAATTCTACTGGAGTAAATCAGGGGAAGTATCTTTCACCTCTGGCTCTATAGTTTGCCTTCATAAAAAGAGAAAAGGGTTAACTCTTGTCTGACACCAACTTTCACAGCAGGAGCAACGTAGAGTGCAGTGGGTAATATAAGGAGAAAGGAGGGTGTTGACCCTTGCATGATTTGAGAAGTGCATGAGTCAAAGTTTTTTGTGCCTGACTTCCTTACTCTGCGTTTGATTTGTGATCTAATTCACTGGGGGTTGTACCCAATACTTCTGTTTTTGTCTAGGTTCTTGTCATAGAGACTTCTTTGACTGTATGGAAGTAAACATAATTTTTATAGCCCACTCTTTGAAATTCCAGCTTTCAAGTACGTTGACTGCGCCAGGCAGTTTGTTTCCCAATTTTTGTTAAGTCATTCAACTAGCAGTTGTGTCAGAAACATTCAACCTACCAGAACTACTTCTGATGACTTGGCCAAAGCCAGCCCATTTCCCAGGAAGGGCTTGCTTCTCTTTCTCTCCATTACAGCATTTGTAAATCTGTCTTTGTGGTTGCACGATCCAGCTGCCAAGAGCTTTTTTATCTCAACTAAATAGAGGCATGATGCGTCAACACGTGGGTTGCAAATGGAACCAAAGGGCTATGAAAAACACCCTGACAGTAAAAGATAGCTGGGTGGTTGAACAGTGACAGGCAGTCTCTCCCAACATTTGTGTGTGTGTGTGTGTGTGTGTGTGTGTGTGAAGGTGAAAGTTGGAGAGACTGAAGAGATGTGGGAAGATGTCCTATCGTGGAAGCAGCTGTGCTTCTCCTCCTTGCAAGTCATCATTGGGTTGGGTACGTGATCTTTCCTCAGCATGTGAGTGGGCAGGGAAAATCAACCTCGGGACAGCATGCGGACCAAAGAGGAGCCCTGCCTGGGTCCCTGCTGGCTGCAGGGTAAGAAGGAGGGAAACAGCAGGCTGTTTTTTATGTAAACAACTCCTAGAATGTTTTCCATTTTTGAAGGGGGGGAAAAAAAAAAGATTTTCAATTGTACCATCGAGGGAAATGAGTTAGCTGAGGGCGGGCTCAGGAATGAGCCCCATTCAGTGATTTCCGGGGTACTGGACTGAAGGCCATTTCTCAATAACTTTGTGCCTCCTTTTTCCCACTTGGTAAATTTTAAGTAATAGTAAACTCTCTTATTGTCAGGACATCAGTGTCTAAAAGACTAGGTCACAGTGCTTGGTGAGTGTTCTATGTAACATTGCTACAATTAAACAAGCAAAAACCAAGGTACGAGGAAAATTCAATTTTATCTTTCTCTTTGCATTTCTCAATATTAATCTCCCAGAGTTATTACTTGATCGGGAGTCAAATGCCTTCTCTGTGATACTTGGGAGCCTTTCTGCCTTCCTTGTGCTGTGGATCTTGCTCTGCTCCCCCACAACCACCTTGGGTTCCTGCTGATCTTCAGAGCCAGGCACATCTGACTCTCTCACTGCCATTCAATCAATTCCCACTCCTAGGGACTCAGCAGCACAGCAGAGAACTGCCGTTGTGGGTTTCTGAGGCTGTCACTTTACAGGAATAGAAAGCCTCATCTTTCTCTCATTGGGAGGCTGGTGGTTTCAAACCGTTGACTTTGTGGTTAGCAGCCCAATGTGTAAAGCCCACCAGGGCTTCTAAAAGCCCATAAAGGCCTTTCCTTTTTGGCTCATCTGTTGTGTATTCACCCCTCTCATTTAAGAAGATTTAGCTCTAGGAATTGGAGATTAAAGAAATTCATGACGCTAATGTAGGCAAAAGTATAATTTTACACAGACTTCCCTGCCTTTGGGGTTATGGGATTAGGAATCAAATGTGTACCTGTTTTCTAGATGTTGTGAGGTTTGGGCCATGGGATCTTTTTTTTCCTTCCAGTCCTAAGCTGATTGCTAGTGTGTGTTACACTCTTTATTGTTGGAGTGCTTTCAAAGAGCTTTCTCTCCTCTTCTTCTATTTTCTTCCTTGTTTGCTTCACAGTTGTCCAGGACGTTCTTCCAATTTAACATGGCCACCTTTTATCCTTGAATTTCTCTCTCTCTCTTTTTTTTTTTTTTTGACTTTCAATTGGGCAGAAACTATTTTAGCTGTGTATTATATTACTGTGATGTAGAATTGTTGATGACTAAACAAAATGCTTTCTTTCAATGACAAATTTTGCATGGTTTACAAATAATAGTGTTCCTTCATTTACATGTCCAGAAAGACCGATCAGTTTACCAGTCTCATGCTTCCCCTCGGTTCCGTGATGCCACGGTAAACGCATTCAGTCAAAGTGTTTAGTATCTAATTGCTTACCTTTGACTTTTCTGAAATCTCAATAAATTCTAATATATTTTTAAGGAGGTCCTCATGAAATTGAAGAGGAGAAGCAGTTCTTCTGAAGCTGAGCCTTCAGAATAGTTAATCACGATGACATTGTGCCCAGCAACTTAATTACATTTGGTGACACTTTTAGCACATCCCCATACACATTGGAGTCAGACACCAAACTATGCTTTTATGTAAGAAGTGTGCCTGGATCTCATTTTTTCTTGCCTACGGACAATTATAGTTTTGCCATTTTGCCCACACAAAAGTACCTGGAACTCACAGCCACCTTCTGTATGTCAGCACTAAGGGAGAGGTGGACTTAATCTTGTGCCTGTGCTGTGGGTGTAGACTGTGGTTTTAGGGTGTGACTTGTTAATTTGATTAAACCATGTAGCTGCTGCCCAAACATTGGTTTCATCCTCACAGCCAGTGTCCTCGGCTCACCCACCCCTCGCTTTGCCTGTTTTAAATGTGCCCACAGAGACTTTGGTGCCAGGAATGAGACTACAGGTTCTGGTTAGACAGACAAGGTCCGAATCTCAGAGTCTAATGATCAAAGAGGTTTTAATTTCCTTATCCTTTCATTTCCTTTATCGTAGAGGATAATACTAATATGATCTACCCTTACATGAGAAGCCCCTGGCCAGTTGAAAGGTGGGTGGCTGGAGTCCATCCAAATGTCCTGGGAAGACAGGCCTGGGGCATCTCCTACTGGAAGACTCTGTGGGAGAGAAGGATCTTCTGCACTCCTGTGTGTGTGTGTGTGTGTGTGTCGGGGGGGGGGTTGCGCAAACTATGAGCCGGAATCTACTTGGCAGCCGCTGGTTGCCCTTACAGGGTTACCTGACTATACCTGACTAAATGAGATAATGCGCATACACTACATATCCCTCACTCATCCTTAGAATCTATAGTTAAAAAGAGTTTCAGTACATTTCTTAGGTCAGAAAGATGTAAGAAGTTCATACATTTACCATCTTAAGGGTGCTGTTTAATATGCTAGCACGTGAAAGTAGAAAGAGAAAAACAATGTTAAGACAGCAGATATCACAACAGACACCTATTTATAATAAATCTAGTTTTGGGATACAAGGAAAAGGCAGCAAAGTGGACTCCAGCAGCAAAAAGGGGAATAAAGGCAAATTCATTTTAAGTTCTGGCTCAGAACCCAAGATGGAAGGTAGCTTGGTGCAAGGGAAAAAGAACAGGAGCCCCGGTGGCGTAGTGGTTGTGCGGGGGACTGCGGCCCACTGGGACGGAGGTTCAATTCCAGCAGTGGGGCTGGGCCTCCTACTTCCACCACCAGAGAGCAGTGATGCCCAAAAAACAAACAAAAACAACAACAAACAAACAAAGAAACAACCAATGTCTGCTCATGCCAGCTCTATGCTCTCTCTGTAGAAGGAGAATGGTGATTAGGGTGTTTTCAGGGGTCTCTGATTTTTATGCCATGCAAATCTATGGAAATATACTTGTCTTCTCCATGGGATAGTGAGTTAACTGGTAGGCCTTGGGATGGGCTGAATAATGGCCTGCCAAAGTCGCCCAAGTCCTTTTCACTAGAATCTGAATTCCAGTCATTCCATTGCCTTGCATGACAAAAGGAACATTTTAGTTGTGATTAAACCAAGAATCTTGACCTGGTGAGGTCATCCTGTGTTATCTGGGCCTTTATCCCAGAGGGTCCTTAGATGAATGAGGCAAAGATGGAGCACGAGGTGAGATGCTGGAGGAAGGGAAGCATGGAAATGTGGCACAGAAGCAGAAAGTGGAAGGGTGTGGGCTAAGGACTAAGGATCGATTCTTGAAACTGGAGAAGTCAAGGAGCTACTTCCTCCCTACAGCCCTGAGATGGACTTGAACTTCTGACTTTCAGAGCTGCAAGAAAATAACTTTGTGGTGTTTTAAGCCATAAAGTAGCCCTAACTTGTGGGCCTGAGCCCCGGTGGCGCAAGTGGTTGAACATGGGACTGCGGTCCGCGGGCTTGGCGGTTCAAATCCAGTGGTGGCTCTCAGGGGCAGCACTGAGTAGCACCCACAACCACCAGGGGCAGTGATGCCCACCCCCCAAATAAACACACACACACACACACACACACACACACACACATAAAGTAGCATTAACTTGTTATACCATCAATCTGAGAGTAATACAGGCTATATCGGTGTGGTTTTCCTGAAAGGAGACAAGTTGTACTACTTGAGGTGCAAAGGACATGTGCAGATTCCATACATTTTTTATAAATATGGCTTTTAAATAAGCTTCTCAAATTCTAGTAATTATGGCCAATGGTAGAGAAACAAAGATTGTATATCTTTACCTACATTCCTCCTGCTTTCAATTTTTCTAGTTTCCTACCTTGACTAGGTCTTAGGAGTGAAATTTCCCCTCAGTATTGGTTCCTACTTGATAACCCCTCCCTCCCTTGATATAAGAGCTCAGACCCCAAACAATGAGTAATGTGGATTGACATAACCCTACGAACTATGTTCATACAACAGGAAATACCGGGAAGCTGAAACACAGTCAGTCGAAAACCAGGTTCTTAGCTCTGACCTAAGTTGACTTAGCATCCGAACTACACCCCACAGCTTGCTCTAAGGAGTGGCAAGGTGTAAAGTAGGTTGGTTGGGTGAGTTATGAAACAAGCATGACGTGTTTTCTTTCTTCTCCTCCTCCCACCAATGTCAGTGCCATACCATAACCTTGTTAAAAATCCTTCCATTCAACTGTAGTCCCCTAGGATCTTCCCTGGTATTTCAACGAGTGAAGCTACACAGAGCAGTTCTTTCTTGTAGGACGGTTCACAGGATACGACTGGCATGACCCAAGGGAGGCTGGAACAGACTAACTTTCCTGGCAAGACTGGATGCTTGCCTTGCCAGCCACCTGCTTCCCTGAACTCCTGCTTCTCTGGGCTAAGGACATATGTTGTGGTGGTTGGTAGCTGCCCTTGGGCGGGCCCCTCATGATGTCAATCCCACACAGAACCACACCGTGCTCAGTTCTGCACCATCCTTAAGACGGGTGGAGGACTGGGTTGCTGGGTTTCATGGGTTTTCACTGGCTGATGTCCAGAAGTGGGTCACCAGGAATCTTAGGGACCTGTTGATCAAATCTGACACCCGAGTTCAGATGCTCTACTGAGACCCAGTGAGCAGCAGAGCAAATACACAAGCCTCTGCTGAAAGAGGAGAGGTGCCTGGCCTTAAGGCTCATTGGCTGTGCATAGAACCTCGTCCATAAGAAGGGGCCCACCCATGCGCCCTCTCTTCTTTAATGCCCTGGGTGTAACAGATATCTCTAACCTACGTGATTCATCTTGAGATGACAGATAGTGTGCATTACTGGTGGACTCTGAACCCCTGTTGCCCCAACATTTATTTGGTGCCCTTTCCTGTCTTGAGGATTGTCAGTCTTTGGTGGCCCACTGAATAGTTGACTGGTAGCCTACACCAGCTTAAGTACTTAGAAACCTTTCTTTTGGGGGTGGGGGGGCATCACTTCTTTCTGGTGGTGGGAGTAGGAGGCCCAGCCCCACTGCTGGAATTGAACCTCCATCCCAGTGGGCCACAGTCCCGCGCACAACTACTATGCCACCGGGACTCAGCCCAGAAACCTTTCTTTTTAACCTCATGTCTCTCCTGCTAACTTGAGTCTTTTATCTAATTGCATAAATTGACTTGTTTCATTTTGAAGTAGTGTGGCACATGAATTTTCATTGCCTAAATTCTTTAGAGGAGTCCTGGTGGTGTAACAGGGTATGCATTGCACAGCTAACCTCAAGATCAGCTATTTGAAATCATCAGGCCCTCTTCAGGAGGACGATGAGGTTTTCTACTCCCATAAAAGTGTGAAGTTGGATAGATGATCCCTCAAGACTAGTAAGAGGAGTGGTAATACCAGGAGGGTGGAGGGATGGTGGAATAGAAAGGGAGAACCCATTTCAGGGATTTACATATAGCCTCCTCTCTGGGGCACGGACAATAGGGAAGTGAATGTAGGGACACATTGGACAGTGTACAGTATGAAAATAATAACAATTTATAAATTACTAAGGATTCATGGTGGAAGGGGGAAAGGAAGGGAAACATAGGGAACTGATATTGGGGGCCTAGATGGAGGGAGGATGTTTTGAGAGTGATGATGGCAATAAGTGTGTAAATGTGGCCTGCATACAATTGATGTATGTATGGATTGTGATGGGAGTTGTATGAGCCCCCAATAGAATGATTCATTAAAAAAAGGAGGGAGGGTTGAGCTCCAGTAGCATAGTGGTTGTGCACGTGACTGCGGCCCACTGGGATGGAGGTTCAATTCCAGCTCCACAGGAGCAAAGGCTGGGCTTCCTACTCCCGTCACCAGAGGGCAGTGATGCTGAAAAACACCCCCCCCCCAAAGAAAAGGAGGGAGGGAGGAGGAGCTTATACCAAGGGTTCAAGTGGAAAATATTTCAAAATGAATATGGTAATATGTGTATAAACATTCTTGATACAAATGATGTATTGAATGTTATATGAGCTGTAAGAGCCCCCAATAAAATAATTGGAAAGGGCTGAGCCCTGGTGGCGTAGTGGTTGTGCGTGGGACTGCGGCCCACTGGGATGGAGGTTCAATTCCAGCTCACATGAGCAAAGGCTGGGCCTCCTACTCCCGCCACCAGAGGACAGTGATGCCTGAAAAAAAAAATAATTGGAGGGCTGAGCCCCAGTGGTGTCGTGGTTGTGCAGGGGACTGTGGCCCACTGGGACGGAGGTTCAATTCCAGCAGTGGGGCTGGGCCTCCTACTCCCACCACTGGAGAGCAGTGATGCCCCCCCCCCCTAAAAATAAAATAATTGGAAAGAAAAAACTGCCATTAGATTTTGCAGGTGAGTCTAGGTCACTATAATTAGCATCCATAGCCTTCATATCTAGGCTGGATAGGTAGACGAAATATAGTTTTTCACTAATAAAACAAGAAGGCAAACAAAAAAAGTGTGACAGTCTCAGAAACCCCAAAGGAACAGTTCTATCCTGTCCTATAGAGTCCTGTGAGCCACAATTTACTCGGTGGCTGTGATGGTTTATTTTAAGTTATTTGAATCCAGCCTCATTTCCTCAGGATTTTATATCTGATTTGAGATGTGTTCCTTGCTCTCAAGGACTCCCTAGTCTAAGGAAGAGAGACACTGGTTTCTGCTGGTCATGACTCACACTTGCCTGGACTCCAACGTGCTCGAGAGCCGTTGTTCTTGACTTCCCGTCCGCCTCTGGGTTTGGAAATGATTCCAAAAGATGACACAAAATGAATGACACATGATTTGAAAAAGACCTGTAACTGCCTGAAGGCATTGGTAGTTCTAAGGCAGAAATCTCTGCGAGAGATCTAGGTTTGATTAAGGGCTAATGCTTTTTCATTGCTTATGCTGGGTGACCGGGCAGGGCATGTGGCAGTGGCAGCCACTACCTCTGGGCTTCAAACTGGATGCTTCTTGCCAACTTTCAAAGCAAACCTCACCCCCACAGGTGTTGTGGTGAGACAGTGCCAAAATGGGCATGATGCAGTGCCTACCTGTATTTTACAACCATTTTAAGAACAGCACAGTAATTGTAAACTTTAAAATGGCGCCAGTCCATAATAAAACCACTGTCTCTGCTTCCTCCTGCTTCATCAGATAATAACTCCATAGATCTTGCTAAGCCGCTCTGAACCCCCAAACCTCAGTGTGTCAGAATGGTCTCACGCAGGCAGTGATTTTAGAGAATGGTACACCCTTCAGTGTATTTTTTCCATTAAAAAGGAAATCAAGGGCTGAGCCCCGGTGGCGTAGTGGTTGTGCGCGGGACTGCGGCTCACTGGGATGGAGGTTCAATTCCAGCAGTGGGGCTGGGCCTCCTACTCCCACCGCCGGAGAGCAGTGATGCCCACCCCCCAAAAAAAAAAAAAAAGGAAATCAAGGAGAAGTGTGACTGTCCATTAAAAGCGGGGTGTTTTACTAACATCTGGAGGCACAACCTACAATGTACAAGCACAGACTCAGAGCACAGGACCCTGAGATTGGTCATTTCCAGGTCACCTTGCCAAGTGAGGTGACCTTATAGAATGGGAGCCAGAGTTCCTGCTCACAGGTTGATCAGGGCATCTGTAAGATGTGCTTCTTTTCTTTTGCCCACTCGACATCAGGAAGAGACTCTGCCAAGAGTTCTCTTTCCACTTACAACATAGCGGCAATAGAAGCATTCCTCTGTTGGTTACAATCCCTGTTCTTTTAATTTGCATTGAGAAAGTGGAACATGTAAATGGTTGCATACTTCCCTTCCATATTTCAGATGATTACTTAGGTTGGAGGCGGCTGTCACTCTTGATGAAAGAAAAGACAATTGAGAATAAAGATAATGCTAATAGGCATACTTGCAAATGTAAGCAAGTGGAAAACAGCTCATTTTTTATCAAATTTGTGAGTTACACAGGTCTTTTAACATCATACCTATATGGCATACATTGGAAGTATGTACTGAATCCAAGCAAATTATTTGATTAAAGAAGAAGAAAGGCATTTACAATTGTTCACCCAGAGTAGCGTTTCCTCTTACTTTAGGTAAATAAGTGCATCTGCATGGATAGGCTTTGTGTGATGGAATCTTAGGTTGGACCGCTTAGACACTTCCCTTGCTAGCCAAGTGGGTACTAGCTACCAAATCCTGGCAGAGTGACCACATTATAGTGCCTCCTCTACCCAACAAAGTGATGAAACAAGGTTATGAGAAAGAGTGAATATCTGTTGAGAAATGAGAGATATCCATAAGTCAGGAGACTAAGGGACTAATAGAAAGTACCCAAATACATGGTACAAAGTCCTGTAAGTCCCACATCAAAGTGTTTTCTTCCTCTATGACAAGCACAATGACATCTAATCTTTCATTGCTGAGACCATTCCATTTCATGAAGTCAATCATCTTTCACGAGGAGAACATATTCCCAATTTTACAGCAGAGTTTGATAGGAAAGTAAGCCTGCACTTGGGTAGCATGATTCTAGGTATAGATACTTGCCATAACAAGAGATAAAAACAGGCCAAATAATTATTAAGGACTCTTTCTTTGCATTACAGAAGGTTCAAAACAGATGCCTACTTTCCACCGATGCTCACTGCACTGACTGAGCATTGACTAGTTTGAAGTAGAGGTCTCGGTTTCTCAGGAGCTCTTGATGAGTTCCCTGTTCCTTCACTTTCCCGTCATGGAGAACCACGATGAGATCTGCATTCTGTATGGTGGAGAGTCGGTGGGCCACCACGAGGCATGTCCTCCCTCTCCGGGCTGTCTCCAGAGCTTGCTGAACCACCTGGAAGAAAGACAGATCTGGGATCAGCAACTTGGTGTAGATGCTGATAAAGAGGTAGAAACCAATGCAATCGAGGTTGTCTAATGGAGTCTTCATTTCATTTGCCTAACCCCAAGCCAACTGGCCTAGTTTCTGAAATACCCTACTCAGTAGACATCTGGAAAAAGTAATTCTAAGAACAATGCCAAGAAATACTTGCCATGGGAAAAATTTCTGTGAGAAAGAAGAAAAATGAAGTGGCTGTTTGTATGTAAGTGGTAATCAAGTTCCAAACCCAAAGCCAAACACGAGTGTTTTCATACCTAAGTGGATTGTTTTCCTTTCTTTTTGCTCTTTCCCTTTCTTTCTTGGTAGGAATTGATTTTATGAAGGTGGTGGCTCTTCATCATCCCAGCTAACAATGAAGCTATAATGCTGGCTACAGTATATTGGCGTGGAGGACATCCCGTTTTTATTGACCATATAAAATACTCCATAGATGGAATCTCATTTAAATCCTTGCAATAATCCTATAAGGTCAAGGTGCTTCTTCTTCTTGTCCCTGATGTGTAAACTGAGTTTCTAACAATCAAGGACATATGACCAAAGCTGCACGACTAGTGAGTAGAGAATCCAGATTACAGTCTAGGTTCCTCTGATTCCAAAAGCCATGCTGCTTGCCTTTGTAGTACAGCACAATCTTTCGTTGGGAATGAAGAACGATGTTCACTTACAAAGAGCAGCCGTATGGGGCTTAACAACATGGGTTCTTAGGTCAGACACATACTCTGTTAAAACTTAGGGAGGTTACTTAGCTATTTTAAGCTTTTCAGTATTGAGATAATAGCATATTATAAGCATACAATAATATTAGTGATTATCATGTCTTTAATCAATGTTCATTTAACAAATAAGTGCCTACTATGTGCTAGAAGATAATAAGGGAGAACAAACAAACAAAACTCACTGCCATTGACTTGATTCTGGCACTTAGCAACCTTATAGGACAAGGAAAAACCGCATCTGTGGTTTCTGAGATGAGAACTCTACAGGAGTGAAAAATCTGGTCTTTTCCTCATGGAATTATTGGTGGTTTTCAACTGCTGACCTACAGTTAGCATTGCAGCATGTAACCACTATGTCACAAGGGCTCCTTGGTGAAGGAGGACATCCCCAAATTCAACATTGTAACTTTTGCTTCTTTGTTTCCCCACTCATTTTTGTTTCTTTGTTTCCCCACCCATTCAGCAGATGAAGGGTCCTTAGCTGGTGAAATCACAAGCCTGTCCTGACTTTGTAGTGTAGACCCTGCTTAGCCGTGTGGATTGCCTTACTAATTTGTATGGCACCATTAGGAACAGAATCATGCAGCGGAAAAGTCATCTTGCAGTGAGGACTTGGTCCTCTTTTGATACAGAGACTGGGTCAAGGAGGACAACCTTTCCAGAAAATGAGGTGCCTTCTACTCCTATTCTCTACCACCCTCCAAACCAATCTCTTAGCAAGGCCAGTGACCCTGTGACCTCAATCCTTTTAGATTCTGAGATGAAAGAAGAGGAAGTTACCTTTTCACATTCATTATCAAGGGCGGAAGTGGCTTCATCCAACAATAAAATTTTGGGTTTCCGCAGAAGAGCCCTGGCAATTGCAATTCTTTGTTTCTGGCCACCAGAAAGCTGTGCTCCTTTTAGTCCAACTTGTGTGTTGTATTTCTAGTCCAGGAACATGTAATCAATAAAGGGAACCTTGGTTACTTAAACTAGCATGGCAATCATGTCAAATTATGCCACTCTTCAAAATGTGCGACTCAACACATGCCCAAGAATCTTTCTTGTTGTAAATTGGTATTCCAGCAGCACTAAAAAGGACCATATGATGGACACGACTAATCTGATTATAAACAGTGACTTTTGCCTTTATGCTTCTGCAAAAAAAAAAAAAAAAAAAAATCGAATCCTAAGTATTAAAAAAAAGCAAAATAATGTCATTGTACAAAACCTCCCTGATTAAGTTACACCACTTTCTCATTGCAGATCAGCATTATTATTATTTTTTGGGGGGGGGGCATCACTGCTCTCCGGTGGTGGGAGTGGAGGTCCAGCCCCACTGCTGGAATTGAACTCCGTCCCAGTCCCGTGCACAACCACTACGCCACCGGGGCTCAGTCCTCAGATCAGCATTATTTTAACAAGGAAAGCACTAGGTTACTTCACGCTGACTCTGAGAAGCCTGTGTGGGGTTGCCTCGGCTGCTCGGCTGCTCGTCTCACTGGCTTCTTCATCCTCCCTGAAGTGAGTTGGCTCTGCCTCTTGAGGGCACCAATTCATCTTTGCGGCTAGAATGGTGGTAGTTAGCAGTCTTCTGTGTTTCCACAGTTCTTCTAATGCTGGTTTCTTCATTGTTTCCCCGTACACTTCCTCAGCTATGTCCCCAAACCACTGTGTCCCCCTACATCATTGGCCAGTGCCAGTGCCATGGGTTCAAGCTGACCCCTCCCCGCGCTCTAGATTATGCCACGGATCCAGTCTCCCGCTGAGGTTTCACACTGCTTCCTAGAAGGCTCTGCCAGTTTTCTTCCAGTTACATGTTACAGGTACCTAGTCAAGAATGAGTGCATGCATTTACTCCACTGAGAAAGCAAGTCCAAGTGTATGGTCTTCTAACGGTGGATATGGGACTCTAGCGCACAGAAGGCAAAGCACATGGCTATCATGCTGGTCATTTTAGTAAACCAGACAAGCTCCATTCCGGAGGCTGTTGGGGGATAAGTAGTGCTTGGGCAGAGGACACAACTTTATGGGAAATGCGTTTTAATTTAAAATGCCCAATTGCTTGCTTTATGATTGTCTAATTGACTGAATGAGTGGGTGGGACTTATGAGTACCTGGTAAACTGTGACTTCTCTGTGAATAAGAAGAAGGCAGACTTCATTTATTTGCTATGCAATTTATCTGAGGGTTATGAACAGACTGGGTACTGGTCTTCTTAAATGTGTTTCATTAAAATTAGAATTATAAGGCAAGATAATCACAGATTATCTTTCATTTTCATACACTACTAAGCACTCTTCCAAGTTAGAGATTCCAATTTTACACCAACATGGGGCCCTTTCTATTTTTTGTTTTGTTTTGTTTTTGGGCATCACTGCCCTCTGCTGGTCGTGGGATGGGGCCCTTCCTATCTCCAATTGTACATGGGATTGTTAACCCCCGCCCCAGTCCAGTTGAAGAAGATCCGACATTCGTTTGTATCTCTTGACTTTGTCTAGGCTGCAGGAAGATAGAAGATTCAAGAATGAATTGCATGAAAATCGATTCCAGGTATCTTCTTTGCTATCCCGTAGCTACAAACCAAAGCGACTATCAACTACCACCTCCCAGCGACAATGGCAGCCAGGTTAAAAGCTCAAACCCCAAAACCTCAGAAAATAAGCTCCAGAGAGGCAGGAGAGGAATTGGAGGTCTCATATACTGCTGATGGGACATTAAATATGTGCTGCCGCTTTGGAGAGTGATATAGCGCTACCTCAAAGAAGCGACTACAAATCCTCTGCTGGGTGTACACCCTAAAGAAGTAAGAGTCATAACGAGAACAGACATAGGCAAACTCATGTTCATCCCAGCCCTAGGCACAACAATCAGGACGTGGAAACAGTTCAAATGCCCATTGGTAGGAGAAGAGCTAAGGAAACTATGGTCACTACGTGCAGTGCTCCACTACACATCACTGAAGATTATGGATGAAACCACACAGCACTTCAGAAGGTGGTAGACCTGGAGAAATTTCCACTGAGTGAAATTAACCAATCACCAAAGGCAATTAAATGAGACCCCTGTTACATGGGGAAAGAAACTAAAGATGTTTGAACGGAAAAGAGCAGACTTTAGAGTACTCCAATGAGAGGAGGGCCAGGGAGGGAAGAGACAGCAATAGACTAGATGGTGAGGATGGAGGGTGCTGACTTGGGTGAAGAAAAGATAGAAATCCACAAGAGGGAGATGAGAAACCCAGGAGTGATGAAGGGTCAACTACTGGGGGCTTAGATGACTAGTTTAAACTGTTGACAACCAAATTGATGGTATGAAATGGAAATTCTCACCAGATTTAGCAAAGAAAAAAAAATAAAGTTAGTTCATGCAGTATGTCAATCCCCAAAGCAAAACCTACTGCCAATGAGTTGTATTCCAAATCAAGATGACCCCTTAGAATAGAAAAGAAATGACCAATGAGGGGGAGATCAGGGTGGGGACCCAAGGCCCATTTGTGGACAATTGGACACCCCCTACAGGGGAGTCATGGGGAGGAGACAGGCCAGTCAAGGTACAGTGCGGTGGCGATGAAGCAAACAACTTTCCTCTAGTTCCTGAAGGCTTCCTCCCCCCAACTATCGTGGTTCCAATTCTACCTTACAAATCCAGCTGGACTGGAGGAGGTACACTGGTAGAGTTGGGAACTGGGAATATAGGGAACCCAGGACACATGAACCCGTTGAGGCCAGAAGTAAGAGTGGAGCTACTGGATGGGTGGAGGGAAGGTGGGGCATAGAAGGGGAGCCAACTACAAGGATCTATACATAATCTATTGGGAGGACAGACATTGGAGGGGTGGGCAAGAGGGGACATCGGGCAGTGTAAGATATGAGAAAGCAATAATAATTTATAAAGTATTGAGAGTTGGTGGGGGGGGGAGCAAGGGTGGAGGGGAAAGGAGGAGAAGCTAATGTCATGAGCTCAAGTAGAAAAGCAGATATTTGGAGAATGATGATGGCAGCAGGCATGTGAAGATGTTTGGCACAATATATGTATCTATGTAATGTGAAAAGCGATGTATGAGCCCCAATATATGTATCTATGTATTGTGAAAAGTGATGTATGAGCCCCAATAAAATCATTTCAAAAAAAGAATAGAAAAGAAATGCCCCATATCGTTCATTCTCATGGCTGTAATCATCAGAGTAGCGAGTGCCAGATCTCTCCATCAGAGGTGAGCTTACTTCCAAATGATGAACCTTACAGTCAGCAGTCAAGCCCTTTTAAATATCTCACCACCAGGGTTCCTTAGTTAACTGAGACCCCAAAACATATGCACATATACTTAAACCAAACTCCAGACTTCTCTTTTTAAATTCCAAACCTTCCTCTATTTTCTGACGTGCCCTGAGTAACCTGATAACACCTCTTTTATGGGACATCCAGTTAGGTCCTGGAGAGAATTCCAGAATGCTGTATGCTGAAATCCACTGCATTCTGGAGAACCCCAGCTGGCCTGAGGGAGGTGTTTTAGGATGGCTCCAGGGTTGGAGTACAAGTTATGAAGTATTCAAAGTACACAAAGTGACTGAGAGCTGCCCTGGTGTGATATTTGTGGGGACTTAGAAGAGGTTCCACTTTGGTGTGTTTTCTCATTGGTTCTTCAAGGTCAAAGTGACACAGCATATACACAAAACACATGGGAATAGATTTCTATTCCATAAGCATAGCTGTCTCACCAGTGGGTGTGAATCCTAAAGCAATCAGAACAGATAGATGCGTACCTGTGTTTCCTCAGACTATTCACAGCAGCCAGAAGAAAGGAACAACACAAGTGGAGGAATGGCTACATCAACTGTGGTAGACACCTACAGCGCAAGGAATAGTCATGAAGTGCTGGAACTCCTTATCACATGGATGGACATGGAAAGTATACTGAGCACAGTGAGTTCATCACATAAAGACAAGTGTTGTATGAGACCACTGTTGCAAAAGAAAAACATCAAGAAGAAACGTTTTCATAATAGATGAAAGAAATTGTGATGGGGAGGGGCTCTGAGGATGGGGGTTGGAGTGGGGAGGAAAAGAGAGGGAAGTGGAAGCTAGAAAAAGAAAGACCAAGTTTTAAGCAAGGGATGTGATCTCATTTATCATTTTTTTCTGCAAGGATCTATCTTGTTGCTATGAGGAGGAAGATGAGACAGAGTAAGGCCCTGCAGTGGTCCACATGAGGATAATCATGGCATGGAGAAGAGGATTGTGGCGTTCATGTACTTGGTGCCAATTTCATGATTGGGAGTGTAGGGGTGGAGTCTAGCCTGTCACTATGGAGATAGCCAATGAGACTTCTGTGTGGGCATGGCTTTCTCCTGAGAATTCTGGGAAGTCTCATGGTACTTACCAGTTAGAATAGAGAGACTTGAGTCAGACTCAGAGAGAGGAACTACTGACAAGATGAGATGACAGCATGCTGGTCAATCCTGATTCCTGGAGAATGGAGGAGCTGGAGGAGAGGCCACATGGAGCCAAACCTTTGGGGCCAGAGAAGCCATGTGGAGACCCCTGCCAGCACTGAAATGCTTCTACCACCACTGGATGCTGCGGATGGACCTTGAGGCCTGGAAGCAAGGAGCCATGGGGAGACCCCTGCCAGCACTGGGATCCTTCTGCTCCTACAACCACCAGACACACAAGACTCTGCACCCACTGGCCTGTGATTGTCCTGGTATCATTGCATGTGCTTTGTCAGTCGGAAGGAAACTTTATAGACTGGTATCAGACATATGAGATAATATTGGTCTTATGACCAGACATATGAGATAATATCAATCTTATGACGTTGGACTGGACTGGGTTGGTATGCTCTCTCAATGTCTCATTCCTCTTGTATATAAACCTTTCCCTAATATCCATATGTGTGTTTATGAATTTGTTTCTCTAATCTACCCAGACTAACACAAGGATAGAGGGAAAGAAGCAGAAGAGTCAATACGTACATGCTAATTCAGTGAATGGTAGTATAGTCTTGGCCTTGCTACTGGGAAAAATAGCAATCACACAAAAATGTTAGATGCTGGCAACTAATAAAAATACATAGCCCAGGGCTGAGCCCCAGTGGCATAGTGGTTGTGCGCGGGACTGCGGCCCACTGGGCTAGAGGTTCAAATCCAGCAGCAAGGCTGGGCCTCCTCCTCCCACCATCAGAGGGCAGTGATGCCCCCAAAACCAACCCCCCCCCAACAAAAAAATACATAGCCCAAGGACTTAGTGTAAACTAATCCCTGAGGGTTGGTTGGTAGATATTTGGGCAATCTTTTGGCAGCGTTGTCATTGAGCCAAGCAGACATGTTCTCACCTCAGGGAGAGATTCAATAAAGGCATGGATACTGGCAGCTTTGGCCACTTCTTGGATCTCAACTAGTGGCACCACCCGACTGTGATCACCGTAGGCAATGTTCTCTGCGATGCTGCAGTTGAAGAGCACTGGTTCCTGGGGAACGACTGCTATCTGGGACCGGAGCCACTGCGCACTCAATTCCTTCACATCCACACCATCCAAGAGCTGTAAAAAGGGGGATGGAGAATGGTACATTAAGATCCAACAATGGGATCATGTATCAGTCTTCTGTGATGATTTCATATTCGAGCTATATAATCATAACAAGCTTAGGAATCTAAGCTATTTGAAGGTGTCATGTTACTCAAGAAGGCTCATACGTCTTTTATGGAATAGGAGCATTTGACGAACTTGTGGACTCTTAAACTTACCTGATTTTTCCAGGAAAGTCCACATATTTTAGAGACCACCAGGCTTGAACTCTAGCATTAAGCCTGGTGATATGCTTTAAAGGCAGATGTGGAAAGATAACCATCGTCTCCACTGCTCAGAGATAGCCCACTTTATGGAAGTCCAATAAGAAAATAAGATCCAAGAGAGGTCTTTCAAAAGTTCATGGGAGAAACACTGTATCTTTTCATTCTCTTTTGCTCCCCATGAACTTTTTGAAGCCCCCTCATTGACGGACATAGCAGTGCATATGTAGAGAGCTACGTATCATTGTTAAGTGCTCATCATTGCTGTTGGATTGGTTCCAGTTCACCACCACCTGACACACGATAGAATGAGACTTGGCCTGATCCTCACAATTGTTACGCTTGTGTCCATGGTGACAAAGAGCATGTTCACTCCTCCTGCTGAAGGTCTTTCTCTTGCTTTCTGATTCTCTATCAAGCCTGGTGTCCTTTTCCAGGGGTTCTTCCCTCCTGATAACCTACCCAAAGCATGCGAGACAAAAACTTGTCACCCTCACTGTTAGGAAGTATTTCGGTGTACTTCTTCCAACTCATTCTTCTTGCAGTCTCTGGTATATTCCATAGTTTTTGCCAACACCATCATTCAAATGCATGAATTTTATAAGGTCTTCCTTATTCTGCACATACCCATCTGTATTCCCATGGACATAGGACAGCAATGAATTATTTTGATGAGTACTACCTACAATTCAGGGGCCCGAGTGGTGTTGGGGGTATGCGCCCCTTGGGAGAAAGATGGGGCTTTAGTGGAAACCCATGGAGCCATTTTATCCTGTCCTAAAAGGTTGCTAGGAGTTGGGCATAAGTGAGTAAGATCTCCCATGGGATGGGGGCAGATGGGAGGAAGGAGAAGGGGCCAGAAGCTGTATGTGTAGGCATGTGTATGAGTGATGACATTTAGGAAACAACTAATGGAAAATCAGAATGAAGAACAGAAGAGCCAAGAGTCAGAGAAATAAAGCAATATTTGGGGTTCTAAAGAGGGAGCAGTTAGATCTTTCTCTCGAGATGAAGATTTATAATGTAATGGCACAATCCATGTAAGCTTTGATTGTACACAAGTTTTTGACAAATGTGGAGGGATTAGTGGTAGTGTGATGTGGTTGGCAAAAGGCCTGAACCAAAGAAGGGGAATAAATTATTCTCTTTGCCTTAAGCCAGAAGAGAGTAAAGAAAGAACTATACAGTGGGCATTAGATTCGTCCTTCAACATCTGTATTTGAGATAAGTTCCATGGTTTATAAAATAAAAATCTCTATTGTCACCATGGTGAAAAATCTTTGAGCTTTTGCATTTTGATGGAAAGTTCTTTGTGTGTGTGTGTGTGTGTGTGTGTGCACACGCGCGTGCGCGTGGCTTGGGTGGTGGTGGCTTATTACTGTTATGTGTTTGCTAGTCCTCTTCATTAAGAACTGGGATAGAGATTCTTAATTTTAAAGCTTCTAGATTGTTTGACCCAAGCTACTGTGTAGTGAGGAAGCTTAAGCTCCTGAATGTTCAAGTACCACTGACAGCAGGATTTCAAGGCCATCTTACCACTTGTCCTTTCAAGGGGTCATAGAACCTCATCAGGAGCTGAAGGGAAGTGCTTTTCCCACAGCCGCTGCTGCCTGTGAATGCCACTGTCTTGCCTTTTTCAACCCTGAGACTGAAGTCTTGAAGGGTGACAATGTCTGGACGGCAGGGATAGAAGAAAGAGACGTTTCGAAACTCCAAATTCCCTTCACAGACGTCCTGTGGAAGAAAGTTGACCATATTTAGTGGGGTGACTTGGGGGTGGGTAGGTTGTAAGACATTGTAGCTATTGGATGAATGCTTTCTGAAAAATCGGACATGTCCACAACCGTTCTAATTTTCATCCCTGGTTACATCTTTGTAGCCCATCAGTTCCTGATGCTCTCTTCTTGAAAACTCACTAAACTCTGGAATTTAAATTGCATGCATATACATGTAAATATCCTGGTGGCTGCTCTGGGGCTGCTAACCCAAAGATCGGCAGTACGAACCCATCGGCCACTCATGAAGGAAAGATGAGGCTGCTATTTCCAAACAAAACTCTCATCTTAGTGTTACTATGAGTTGGAATTAAGTGGGTGGCAATGGCGTTGGCGTTTGGCATATGTGTATGTACACACACACACACACACACACACACACCCTCAATCTTGTTATCTTCCCTATTGGAGGTGAAGTCTTTAAAAAGCAGTGACTTCGCTACCCAGACACTGTCTGTTCTATGCATCAGCTACTTGACTTGCAACTCTGAATAAGTACATCTTTATTATTTATTATTTGTTTCTTTTCATTTTGGGGGGCATCGCTGCCCTCTGGTGGGAGTAGGAGACCCAGCCTTGCTCCTGGAGAGCTGTTGCTGGGTTTGAACCACCAACCCAGTGAGCCGCAGTCCCGCACACAACCACTACGCCACCGGGGCTCAGCCCCTTACATCTTTATTATTTAAAGTGTACTTTTTTTTTTTTTTTGGCATCACTGCTCTCCGGTGGTGGGAGTAGGAGATAAAGTGTACTTTATAGACCTTTATGAAACCCCGGTGGCCTAGTGCTTATATGTTGGGCTGCTAACCATGAGGTGGGTGGTTCAAAACCATCAACTTCTTCAGCTTCTTCTCAGGATAAAGATATGAATTTCCACTCCTCGAAAGAGGAAAGAGGTACAGTCTCAGAAACCCACAGAGGCAGTTCTACCCTGTCCTATAGGGTTGCTGTGAGTGGGACACAATATGAGGGCAGTGAATTTTTTTTGGGGGGGGGCATCACTGCTCTCTGGTGGTCGTGGGAGCTACCCAGCGCTGCTCCTGAGAGCCGCTGCTGGATTTGAACCGCCAAGCCCGCGGGTCGCAGACCCACACTCAACCACTTACGCCACCAGGGCTGAGCCCCCTGGGAGTGGATTTTTATAGAACTTTACTGCTTAATTCAGAGTCCATGGGGGTCTCCAGTAAGTACATATCTTGAATCTGGATCTTTAATCTGATTTATCTCCATTTTAAATTCATCATTATTTGGCACTGGCCTTGTCTAAAATTTAGCTTCTCTCTCTGTTTCAATCTCTTGTCTCGTTGGCTATTTGTAAACCAGTACTTTCCGTAGATCAGAGGTGTTGTCCGGAGATTTTCCCAGAACTCTCATGGAATCAGAAACCGTTTCTCCTTTTAACATGTGTTAGATGGGATTTTAAGTTCTTTTGCATTCCAGTCGTGCCCCCATGAGTAGCCTCTGGATTGTTGCTCCTGGTCTTTGCATGGATGTCTCCAACAGATGATGCCGGTGTGTCAGGATTGAATGTCTCCACAGGGTTTTCAAGACAGTGATCTAGCAGAAGCAGCTTGTGGCCGGGCTCCTGAGGCTCCTCGAAAGACAAACCGACCTCATTGCTGGGGAGTCAGTTCTGATTCACAGCAACCCTGTCAGGCACAGGAGGTGGCCCCTGTGAGTTTCTAAGACCACCTGAGACTCTAACTCTTTTTTTTTTGTTTGGGGGGGTGGGCGGTGGGCATCACTGCTCTCCAGTGGTGGGAGTAGGAGGCCCAGCCCCACTGCTGGAATTGAACCTCCGTCCCAGTGGGCCGCAGTCCCACGCACAACCACTACGCCACCAGGGCTCAGCCCATAGTCTTATTATTTTTAACATGATGAAAAATTTCAAAAGTACAGAGAATAACGCAGTGGACTACTCTATACCTATTAACCAGCTTCAACAGCTTTGAATATTTGTCAATGTTTCCTTACCAGGCTTGAGTTTTAAAACTCATTGGGTATGCTTTTCAGACCAAAAATAATGCACCCCCCCCAAAAAAAAAAACCCCTCAAAATAAAATCACTGCCATTGAGTCAATTCTGACTCATAACAAACCCGAGGGAACAGAGTAGAATTGTCTCTGTGGGTTTCCGAGGCTGGAAATCTTTATAGTAGAAAGTCTCATCTTTTTCCTGTGAGGCGACCAGTGATTTTTGAACTACTAAACTTGTGGTTTGCAGTCCAACTTGTAGCCGCTATGCCACCAGAGCTCCTGGGCTTTTCAGAAGCATTTGCATTTTAAAACAAGTTTTAAACTAATTGTATCATCTTTATAAGAAATTTTATAGTACATGATCATGCACAGTTGCAAAAAGACATTCAGTATATTTAGTACACTGTCTAGAAAGAAAGAATTTATTGCACAGCTAAAAAATATGAAATTTCTAATAAATTGCTTTTATGTCCTTTATACTTGAAAAGACAAGTATGAAATCTTATTTGGACAGTGATGTACAGCTGAACATTCTCTTGTTAGAATTTCTTATTTTTTCTTCTAGGTGTTCCTTTTATTATTTTTTCCTCAGTAGCTTGTTGCCGCATAATTTACATATCATACAATTCAATAGTTCAATCATTCAATCATATCAATGGGCATTGTATAATGTCCACTATATCTAAAAGCCTCTTTGTTCCAGCCTCCACTCCATTGGTTAAATCACCTTTAAAATGAGTTGTGCAATCATGATCAGTTCAGTGGCTCCCTCCCATCTCCCACCTGCATTATTTACTCCTGAAATCCACTTTCCCTCTCTATCTCCCGCCCCTGATGCCCCTATCACCTCCTTGAACTAGTTATCATCATTATTCATCTAACCCTGGGAAATCCAACAGAAAACATTGATAACACTTTTTAAAAGGCACTAAGGTGGTAAGGCTAAAATCATCATAGTATAAAGACAATTCAAGTAATGTGGAAAAAGGAAAAGACCCCGATCCACATGTAACAAGCCAGGGAGGACATCTCTGTCATGGAACAACTAAAAGATACTTGTTCCCTGTACAAATTCAGGTTGTGTCTATTGGGGGTGGGGCTGGGGGTGGGGTGGGGCTGGGAGTGAGGTGGGGCTGGGGGTGGGGTGGGGTGGTGGAGATGTCAACTGCCCAAGCATTGAGTTCAGTCCAGCATAATCAAAGTTCCAAATGGTCTCTGCCTGCCTGATAGTAAGGCTATTTGAGACACTTGCTTTTGGCTAGAATGGATCTGACCAGATACTATACAGAAGGGTTTTGGGCTCTCACTGTTCTCCATAGCCTTTTACAAAGTGGGTGTTCATAATTTTAGCTCTTCTTCACCATATTCAAATGCTGTAATTTTCATCTTTGGATCTCCCAACTTTCTGTGTGTCTGTTGAGAATTTCAAGGTGTTTTCTTTCTGTCATTAACAACAGGCAATCCCTTTAATTGCTATGTAGCTCTAGTGATAATGTATTGTTTAGAAACTGTCAGGCATCTAATTCTGCCATTAAAATCCTAGAGGGAAATAATTTTCAATGAAAAAAATTCTTTTGAAGCACATTCCTAATGGATATTATTACTTTTAATTTGAAATGTCTAGAAAGATCTCAATAGAAGATTAGCAATACACAAGATTATTAATTTAAAAGACTATTAATGAGAGGTTTATTTTGATATTATACCATTTCTCTATTATTTCATTGCAAATAACCAGTCTCAGAGTTTGTGGCTAACTTTGTGTGTATGTCTCAATTTAATACATATATTTTCTTGTTTGTTGCTGTTGTGATTGTAGACACAATTGCTCATGAACAATGGTGTCAGAATCAGGGGGACTCTTCTTTGCATAATTTATCAGGGAATAAATAAAAACACCCTAATGAAAATCTATCTAGTCATTTTTTTGTACAGGTTAGCATTTGATTTCAAAAAGAACTCCCTGTTTCCACTTGCGGCCATGGCCATTATTTTATGATTAAAAGTTATGTCTATTTATATCTGTTTGGAAAGCGTGCATATATAGCATAACAAAAAGTAGACATTCAAATCATTGTTGGGCTTACTGGTTTCTTCCCCATGTGACTGTGGCTGTCTATGGTGGGCTTCTTCTCCAACAAAGCAAACAGATGCGCTGCCCCTGATTTGGCTTTGGAATACTGAGGTGTCCAAACAAGTGTTTCTCCAATGGCCAGAGCTCCATAGGCAACAGCAGTGAAAATTCTATCAAAAGATAAGGCAATTTAATCTTGGGTAGCTGGACTTTACAACAGTGGGCCACAAAAATAAATAAATTAATTAATTAAAATAAAATTAGCAAAGGAATATAATCTTTTGGTTTAGATAATACCTTTAATTCTGAAAGTCCTACAGTGGTATCTTTTAAAATTCCCTGCCACATAGCAATCACCCTTTGCTAGGCATGCCAATAGAACCTTTGGGGCTTGGGGAATCTTAAACACGCTTCATTCAATTAGAGAGAGAGAGAGAGAGAACAAAGGCCCCAACTTGTGAATGTAAAAGTTTTTCAGCCACTTTGATGTAAGGTTTGCTTATTTCCATATCACACAGATAATTCAACTGACAGTAGCAAGACAGTGTCTAGTAGAGAGGTCTGAGTTTACACAATAGATATGATGCAGGTATGTTTTTACATATAATGCAGTTAGAAGATGTCACTGAAGCTGGATGATTGTTTATCTCCCTGTTGTGCTACACGGGTTAAAGGGAGCAAGGCGTGGGGGTTGTGTTCTCTTAATGCCTCTTAAACAAAATCTGGCTGAAAGAGATCAGAGTTAAGACTGGAGAGAGAGCTTTGATCTTCCAGTTTGCTCTAGAGCTCCATTTCAATGCATGTTAATTAAAACAGTCAGCATGCAGATGCTGTTTGAGAGTGCACAGAATATTCACAGAAATATAGTCTCTCACCTGGGCCTGAAAAAGAATTTTCTTTCCATTTTCTTTTTCATTTGAGACATGAAAACCCTTTACTGGGGACGAAAAGCATTGCATCTGGGTAGCAGTTGAAAGTATGATTCACTTAAAGCTGGCTAAGTTTCACTGGCAGTATTTAAACATCAGGCAGTAAAAGGACATCACAGAGCCCAGTTGTTTGTTTGCTGTGCTGGATCACAGCAAGGTAAATACATCTGGGCTTCTTGTGAATTTTCAACAATGCAGCCTATGGAGGGCTGGGTGCTGATGCAATCTCTCCAGTGACCCGGACCTCGATCCTGACTTTTATTGGTCTTCCAAAGTTCAAACAATATGAACTTTAAAAACGATCAGTTTACTGAAATGTCTGACTTGAATATTATTATAGCAACCAGTCCTGTGATGCCAAGGCATTGTTAGTACTGACATTTACAGAAAGGAATGAAAACTCATTTGCCATTCAAAAATAATACCTAGCCTCTGGTCTCAAAAGTTTAGGCTGGTGCTTTTGTTTTGAAAGCAAGGACTGATCAGATGGAACTGGACTGATCCAAGCGAAAGTCAGAGGAAGAGACAGGAAGAGAATTGGATGAAGAGTTGGGGGGCCTGGATTCTAGTCCTGCTCGAATGGAACAGAGGTGGTGCAGGATTCAAAAGGTGCAGTTTCCTTTTATGATTTGAGATGTGCCTATTTACCTGTCCTGAGGTTTCCATCCATCTTAGGGATTAAGCATAAATGTCCAGGGGCTACTCTGGTCTGGCTGAGTCTCTCTTAGAATGGAAGCATGGAAAATGGAAGAGTTTTCCATCTAGAGCTCATGTCTGTGAGAGGTAAAAGGTACAAAGAATGGACAGTGGAACAGAAGAAAAGTTTCAGTGAAGAACTATTGGTTAGAGGCCCTGATGTTGCTTTCATTATGTGTGCTGAGGGAAGAGTAAGGGACTGAAGAGTGAGGAGGATTTTGTTGAGAACCTGGATGGAAATAAACACTTCGTGGTGATGACCTATCAGGGGGATGGATTCAAAACATGAAACTCCTTTAAACTTCCCCCTAGGGTGGACTCTGTAGAAAGCCTAGCTGCCCACCAACCCAACCCCCCTCCCACCGCCAGAAGGTGGCTTTGCCACAGAGTCTGTCCTACCCTATGGAGATTCAATTGGCTTGAGCTATAATGCAGTTCCCGCCCATTCAACAAGCATATATTGAACAACAATCTGTGCTACAAGTCCATGATGAAGTTAAGCCAGATCCTTCAAATATGGTTCAAATTTACCCCCAGGAAATATTCAGGCCTGCCTCCTGTGCCACTGTTGGTCTTGGGGCAACTCACACTTTGGGATATGTATGTGAAGAGAAATAATTTACTAAAAAGACAAATGCTTTGAAGTCACTAGCAACATATTTTTCAAGTTATTAAGCTATAAAAATTGCTTACCTACCTCTTCGCTTCAACCTATAACTTTATGAAACAAGACAAAACAAAACAAGCCAGACCTCTCCTTAGTTCAGAGACTATTCCCATGTGGAACAAGTTCTTTTTTTCTTAAGTGTTTTTATTGTAAATTAGGTGGAGCTTTGCATTTCAGATCTTCACTTTTGAGTTCGATAACTTTGTTTGTGTTTTTTGTTTGGGGGGCATCACTGCCCTCTGGTGGTGGGAGTAAGGAGGCCCAACCTTGCTGCTGGGTTTGAACCTCCAACCCAGTGTGCCGCAGTCCCGCGCACAACCACTACGCCACTGGGGCTCAGTGAGTTTGACAACTTTAACAACGTATTCATGCTCCCAAGTAGCTTGGCGCCCTTTTCCTGCCACTCCCCCATCCCTCTCTTAGAGGATAGGTATTTCCTTTCAACAAGTTGACTCCTATTGGCCCTCTACCCGATTACTTGTCCCTCCCTCCCTTCCCATTCTGAACAAACTCATGAAAGACACACTTGTAAAATAAGAATCGAGTATACCTGAAATGTAACTTCCATAACGCTCATAAGTTTAACTTGGCCACGGAAGGAGACATCTCATAAACTTATCTAGTTCACCCTTATTTGGTCTTGACTTTGTGGGCAAAGTCTTCATGCCAGCTGCAACATTGAGCCAGTGTAGGGGTAGTAAGGAGTATCGCTGGCATCTTCAGCTGCATGTCCTCTCCTTCCCTCATTCATACACCCAATGAACCAAGGGGACCGCTGCACTGCCTCCTCACCACATAGATCTTCTCTAGTCTCTTGTGCAACAGGGAAATCCCATCTTTCCACTTTATTACTGAGATACAAAATGGGAATTTAAAATTCATCTTTTGTCTAGGAACATGAACCGAAAGTAGAAAAATAGTCCTGTTTCACTCAGTTTCAGTTAAAACTAAGGTTCTTCATATTTACTGGTTCCTCTTTAATAACCTGAGGCACTCTGGTGAGGTTATGGGTGACAGATTGGGCCACTAACTGCAAGGTTAGTCGTTTCAAACCACCAGCTGTTCTGAGGAGGAAAGAGCATGATTTCTAGTCCCATAGAGAAGTTAAAGTCTCAGAAACGCATAGGGGCATTCCCCTCATGTCCTGGGGTGGGGGTGGGGTAGGGGGTTGTCACCCTGAATTGGAATCAACTGGATGGTAGTGAATTTGGTTCGGGATCTAATTTCCTTCCCTGATGCCTGCTTCCCTATCCACTATGGTAACTTTTCCTAAGAAGAAGTAGAGCTTTCAGAGCAAGTGCCCTGAGGTCAACCCATGGTGATGACATCCCCAGAAGTCAACTCACTGCCATTGAAGCAAGTCAGTGCTGATCTGTCATGACCCTTCAGAACAGCAGAGCATTGCTTCTTTGACTTTCCAAGGCTTTATGGGTTTATGGGACTAGAAAGGCCTGTTCTGCTCTCACAGACCAGACTGGTGATTTCTAACTGATGACCTGGCAGATCATAGCCCCATGTGTAGCCACTGTGCCACCAGGGCTCCTGGGTGCCATCCAAGCTCTCCACCATGCGTTGATTGGCTGGGTGACCGTGGGTTTGATACTTAAATCTTCTGTGCTTTGTTTACTGGTAAGCAGGAGAAAACAAGAGCACATTTTACAGGGTCATTGTGAAAACCAAATGAGTGTACATGTAAAGTACAGTCGTACTTCATATATGACCAGTCCTCAGCAAGTATCCGTTATGAATATGTTTCTCATACGCCTAAGGTTAACGAGACATTTCCTGTAAAAAACAAAAGCAGAACCGCTCACACTTCCACGGAGAAGAGCAAGTTTGTTGTACATCGCATCACAACCTCTGCAGGCCCGATCCTGTAAGTTTCTTTTCCTTGACCAGGATCAAGTGTCTTTTCTCACAGAAATGGTCACCCTTAAAATGATCCCCGATTTTCTTCCTCTTTTCCTTCACTGCCATCCACAACTTCAGGACCCTCTTCTTCCCATCCCAAACCTCTCCTCAGAGGCCACCACAGTTTACATCGAGCTGGTACTTTGAATGTTTCGGGAGGCAGAGTGACAGTCTCAGAAACCCACGGGGGCAGTTCAACTTGCCTTACAGGGAGGGTCCCTAGGAGTTGAAAGCAACTTGATAGTGCTGAGATGGGGTGGTGGTGGTATGGGTGGTTGTTTTGGGCGAGGTGGGGGTGAGTTTGAATTGTTTAGAATGCTTTCCTGCCTAGGCTATCATTTAAGCATGGTTCAGGAGATAAGTTCATGTTAGCTGCTGCCCCCCTGCCCCGACCTTGACTCCTGGTGACGCCTTGGATGAGAGCTTGGACTCAGAGGGACCAGAGTTTGTCCTGGCTATATTTTAGGGACGTCCATCCTCAGGCCTTTTCTTCTGGCTAGACCCACACTTGCGACCTTTCTGTGAGCAACTGAGCTTGCTCACTTTTTACACCCCTCGGGGGCTGCCGGAGTGGAGCTGGGCAGTCACTGTTAGCACGTCTTCACAAATGTGGTCCCTTTCGTTCAGAGAAAGGAAGGCATCTCCCAAGGGTGGCAACACGATGACGCTGTCGGGGGGGGGGGGGGGGGGGGGGGGGGGGGGGGGGGGGGGGGGGGGGGGGGGGGGAGCATCAACTCCCTGGCTCACGGTTTCTCCTCGTGGTGTTCTGGTGACGAGTGGATTTCTAGACTGTCTGGATTGGAAGATGGGCCTGGACCATCTGTCCCCATGTGTCAGGGCTTGTTAGCACGTACTTTCCAATTTTAGACCTGTCAGAGGACCCTAGACAGCAGTCAGTTCTTTCTGTATTTCTCCCCTTCGCAGCCCTCCTGAGCGTGATCCCTCACTCGCTTCTTACCTTGTCTTCCTCTCTCCCAGAGAGTCTCTGGAGAGGAGCCAGCCAGGAGATGGGTAGATACCAGGGCAGTGAATGTTAAAAGAAACATTTCCTGTTCTCCCTGTTTTTGACTAAGGAAGGCTGATTTCTTAACTATAATGCTGACACAATTGGTCCACAACTGCCCGTCTGCTCCAGTAAATATGGTGGTGGAAAGCTATTTCAGTTCTTTCCATCTTTTTTGAATTTCAAGACATCAGCCGATGATTGATACTCTTTGAAAATCTGCCTAAGTTACTCTTTTGGCTAATTACCCATATTTATGATTGGAGAATCTATATTGCTTCTTGTTAATAAATATATTTAGATTTCAGAATGACCCAAGGAGCCCTGGTGGCATTGTGGGTTAGGCCTAGGGCTGCCGAGTGTGTGGTTGGCAGTTCAAAGCCACCAGCTGCCCTTCTGGAGAAAGTTGAAGCTGTGTGCGCCCGTGAAGATTTTCAGTTTGACAGTCTCAGAAACCCTGCGTAGGATCACGCTGATTTAGAATTAACTTGATGGTAGTGGATTTTAATTGGGATTAGCTACAAACAAGTACAAAAACACTGACTGCCAGAGAGTGCAGGTTGACCCCCAGCAACCCTATCGGGCCGGGCAGACCCTTTAATCTATGCTTCTGAGACGATAGCCCTTGAGGAGAGTAGAAAGTCTCATCTTTCTGTCAAGGAGTGGCTGGTGGTTTCTAACTGTTGACCTATTGCTCAGCAGCCCAATGCATAACCCTTACCCCACCAGGGCTCCTAGCTAAACAACTGATATGCTGAATTTTCTCCCTAGGCAGTTTTCCAATCTGTGGCTTTTATGATGAGTATATGGAAAGCAGTGTTGTCTTATTTCCTTCCTACCCACCTGGTTTACTTAAAGAAAAAAAAAAAAAAGGTTGCGGGTTGATCTCAACTCAAGGCAACGCCCTGAGAGGCAGAGCGGAACTGTGCTCGGCCGAGTGTTCAACGTCATTTCTTTCAAGGCACCTCTGGGCGGCCTTGGGCCTCCAGTCTTTCAGTCACCTAACCAGGGTCTCCAGCAGAATATGCATCGCCTAGAAGAAAGGGCTCACAGAGCGGCAGCAAGGCTCTGATACAGGGTGTCGAGTTACAGAAACTTTGCGGGATTCTGTGTCTTCTGGGACTATGCCACATAAGCCAGTTAGGAAAACCCTAAAGGCACAATGTTAAACAAGATGGCAGGAAATAAAACGGAGACTCTCTACTCTAATTTTGGAAATTAATAGGAGCAGTTCTACCTGTAATACAGGGTCCCTGTGAGTGGGAATCAACTTCAGGGCAGTGAGTTTAGTTTCAAGTTTATTTTTTAAGTCTGGACATTCATAGTGCAATAACACATTGAAAGTGTTGTCACAGGCAGAAGAGGGTGTTTTAATGCAATATGTGTTTACTGATGGGGTTGAACTACAACCCAACCCATAACCGCAAGATCAGCAGTTCAACTCCAGTAGCTGCTCCCTGGGAAAAAGAAGAAGAAATCATCGCTCCTGTAAAGATTTACAGCTTTGGAAGCCTAAAGGGGTAGTTCTTCTCTGCCTTAGGGGTAGTTCTTCTCTGCCTTAGAGAGTCACTATAAATTGGAATCAAATACATGGCAGTGATGCTAGCAGTTTATCTAAAGGGATGTGTTCATTATAAACAGCTATGGTGTGTAGTTTGGGACCCATTGGGTCTCTAAGAAGGCTAGAGACATGGGTGTAAGAATATTCCAGTTGCGAATTGTGTACAGCTCTAAGCTCATATTGATGCAAAGGCTGCAACTATAGGCTCAGACATAGGCATGATTATGAGGATGGAGTGGGACCAGACAGTGTTTTGTTCTGTCATACACAGAGTGGTTATGAATTGCCCACATATAACAACTAACAGGCCCACATTTACTAAAAAATCTCTTTAGATCGTATCATAAAATAGGGATTTTCTTACTCTATGTGTAGTCAGGTTGAAAGATACTCAAATGGAAGGTGATGCCGGTAACCCTATCTCACAGAGCTCCCTTTCATCGCTCCACAACAAAATGAACTTCCTTCAGGACCCTGAGAAATACCACTGTGATACTGCTCCTTAATCACTGCTCTTTTATGCTAATGTGTCATAAATATGTTCTGACAGATAATGCTTACGTTTCCAAAAGACCCTTTTAAATGACTTTAATAAAAAGAAACTCAGAAAGTATAGGGGATGGGTATTGGAGTCTTTTCATTCTCCAGCACTTTAGATCATAAAATCATACTCAACAAAGTACTTGTTCCAGTGATGTTAAGAATCAGCCCAATCCTGGACATCCATATGTTTGGAGAACTGAACAAGAGTTATTATTATTTTAACTTCCTTGTAAGAAGGTTTAGCCACAAATATGGGAATAATAATAATGTCTACTGCACAAATTCCCTGGCATCTGGAGTCATAAAATCGAGTCTCTGCCCACTTAGTGGTTATGTGACTTTAGATAAGTTACGTAATCAATTAGAGTCTTCACCTTCCCCATATGCAAAATGGGACTCATCTACAGAAGATTAGATCTTATGCATTAACAGATAATTCATACTTTGTGAGGACTCAATTGAGGTTAGCTGTGATGAGGATTATTATATGTAATGGAATGACTGGCAGTCCTAAGAGATTCTATTCAGGAAAGTCCTTTCTGATGTCATTGGCAAGTGTGAAAATGGAAGGTATGATTTTGAGATCATGCCATCCTTTTCAAGACCTTTTCGAGTGGTGCAATGGTTGAAGTGTTCAGCCGGTCACCAAGAGATCATTTGTTCAAAACTATCTGTGATCTTCTCTTGCAAAGACCACTGTGAGGAAATCTTAGGCAGTTCTACTCTGGCTGATGGGGTCTCTGTGATTCAGAATTGACTTGTCAGGCATACCACCGCCACCACCATCATGACAGTCATGTTCTTGACCGGGTCCTTGAGTAACACAAATCATTTGTGCTCAACTCACCTAACCCACACGTTGGCAGCATAAAACCCCATGGGCAAAGGGACTGGCAACCTGCTTCCCTGCATACGACAGCCAAGGAAGCCCTAGGGGTGGCTGCACTCTTTGACACATGGGCTTCCATGAATCAGAATCAACTCAGATGTCAGATTTTTGGTTTGACTTAAGAAAATTCCCTGCTTAGTTTTTTTTTTTTGTGTGTGTGTGTGTTTTAGTTTTTAATCCCTGAGTAGTTTTAACTGAAACAAATCTCAATACATAGAAATAGACTTCCAATGATAATCACTTCTCTCACATACACAGTTAACCTTGAGTTAGAACCAATTCTTGGCCAAAGTATCTGATGGATATAGTAGGGGAGAAGAAAAAAAAGGCATTATCAATGAACAACAGGAGTGGTTTGGAGAAGTCAACTTGGAAAGCTGATTTCCAGGAATGAGTGGGCTCTCTAACAGATGGTTGCAGCATGGGCAGTGAATTACTTAATGTGGCCCTTCTACTCAGTGGTTCTACACCTTCCTAATGTTGCCACCTTTTAATACAGTTCCTCATGTTTTGGTGACCTGCCACATCCCCCCCACCTTAAAATTATTTTTATTGCTACATCATAACTGCAATTTTGTTAGTTTTGAATTGGCCCATGAAAGGGCCATTTGACCCCCAAAGGGGTTGAGACCCACAGGAATCTAACTCCTCCCAAACACCTTTCTTTAGTTTGGGTCTGGGAAGAAGGCGGTGGTGGAGGGTAGGGTTGAGGTGGGGTGGGGGTCTACTGATCAGATTCATCTGTGAGTAATTGGAGAATTCCTTGGAGTGCCATCCTGCTGCATATCCTCTGAGAAAAAGGAGGAAGGATCTCATTATTAGCAAAAGCCAGGAATGGAGTGTGGCGGTCATATGCTTATGTTAATTTCATGATTGAGATGTAGGGGTGGAGTCTAGCCTGTTAATCTGGAGATAGCCATTGAGTAGCCAGTGAGGCCTCTGTGTGGGCATGGCTTTCTTCTGAGACTTCTGAGAAATCTCACAACATTTCCCTCATGGAAATGAGAAGCTATCTCCCCAGTTGTTGGGAGTTAGTCTCAGAGACAATGAACTATGGACAAGATAAGATGGCAGTGTCCGAGGAGCTGAAGGAGCCAGAGGAGAAGCCACACAGCCTTACCCTGATGAAACCAGACCTCTGAAGCTGGAGAAGCCACATGGAGACCCCTGCCAACTCTGAGTTGCTTCTACCACCCCTGGATGCTGTTGATGGATCCCAAACCCTGGAAGTGAGGAGCCATGGGGAGAACCCTGCCTGTGCCGGGACTCTGCACCCACTGGCCTGTGACTTCGTGAGTCAGAAGGAGACTTTATAGACTGGTATCAGGCATATGGGCTAATTTCGGACTTAAAACTTTGAACTGGACTGGGTTGGGAGGCTTTCTCAGTGTCCCATTCCTTTTGTATGTAAACCATTCCCCTATATCCATATGTGAGTCTATGTATTTGTTTCTCTAGTTTACCCAGACTAACACATGGAGTGAGTCCTCTGGACCCAAGATTCCTGTGCATGGCCTTCTTAGATCCAGAAGATGTCTACAACATCAGAGAAGCAGAAGCAGAATTAGGAGTCAAAGCACGGAACTGAGTGATGGGCCACTCCCAACCCTCTGACCAAGTAAAACTCTGTGCTCATGTGCAGTGCAAGAGGCTAGCCTGTGGGCACTGAGTTCAGGGAGCTGGATATGCTGATACAGGGAGCTTAAGCTGAATACCTTTGGGTTAAGGCTTACCGCACAGTGATAGTCTCCTTTGGGCATTTTTTAGCAGACCCAAAAGAACTTTGTAACATGTCCCGATAAACAACGCAACCCTGAACATTTCTCATGGGCATTATAACTTGTCAACTTCCTTAATAAGCCCTTTAATCATGAACTTTCTCTGCGAGTTCTGGGTATCCCTTGCAAGATATTAGATCCAAGAGAGGAGAAATAGAGAAGACTAATCAAGACGACACAGTAGTTTCTCACACACCACTCCAAAATGTTTACACTTTTAATTGAGGCATTTTTTTCAATCAGTTTCTAATGCAATCATTTTTTCATTCAATATTTGTTTTAGTGGAGTCTACTATGTACCAAACTCTAATTATTGGTTCTTAGAGAAACATCAGCAAATAAACCAAACTAGTATCTATCCTCATTGAACTTATTGTCCATATACTGTCCATATAATCCATATAATACTGTCCATATAATCACAGGGAAAGAAACAGGACAATTTCAGATAGCAGTGGGTGCTCTAAGCAAAACCACACAGAACCATGGGACTGAGAATGATGAGGCAGGGGTGCTAGGAGAACTACTTTGACTATTAAGAAAAGCCTTCCTAGGCAGTGGGCTTCTGAGCAGAGGCCTGGATGGTGAGAATGAAGACACTGGGAAAGATCTGGGAAGTCATCAATTCAGGCAGAAGGCGAAAAAATATTCTAAGGACAGAAATAAAGAATCCTGGTAGTGTCATGGGTTCCACACTGAACTGCTAGCTGCAAGTTCAGCAGTTCAATCCCACCTGTCATTCTGCAGAGAAAGCCCTGACACCTCTTTGGAGATAGAAAGTCTCAGGGTAGGCCTGTTTTGTCCCACGGGGTTGCAGTGAGTCAGAATGGGCTCCCTGGCAGTAAGTTTAGTTTTGAGTCAGGCCTGGAAAGGATGAGTGAGTGATAGATGGGGTCGAAAAGAATGGGGGACAGGGCTGCATCAGTTAGGGCAGCAGTTCTCCACCTTCCTCAGGCCCCACCCTTTCATACAGTTCCTCATGTGGTGACGACCCTCACGCATCAAATTATTTCCGTTGCTACTTCGTTACTGTCATTTTGCTACTGTTATGAATTGTCATGTAAATATCTGATATGCAGGATGTATTTTCAATGTCACAAATTGAACATAATTAAAGCATAATGGTTAGTCACAAAAATAGTGATGTGGTACAATTATATATTGTGAAATATTTATTTTGAATTAAAAATAAATTTTTTTTTTTTTTTTTGTAATTTGGTGTAGCTTGAGCAACAGTACTCGGAAGTGGGTGTCTCTGAGTGTGGGTGGGTCACCTGGAGACAGATAGAAGAGTGGTGTCTTGGTTCCTAAGACCATCAGAAATATGTGTATAAATATGGGGTAAAATATCTTGAGTTCTGTTGTGGACACACTGAGATAATGTTAATTCATAGGCTAGTGTCATAGATAGTTGGATAAGCATGTGGTGGTCCCAGGAGAGAGTCAGAGTTGGACATAGACAGCAGGGTGTCCCTAGCATATAGACAGTATTTGACACCACTGGACCAGTGACCAATGAAGATGTGAAGCTGGAGAAGGCTTTCCTAGAGACAGAGCTACTGAAAGAAAGGAGGCAATAAAGGAAAAAGAGAAAGAAGCACCCACGATAAAGGAGAAAAAAAAAAGCTTATCAGAGGCCTAGAGAAGCAAATGTCTCAGGAAGGAGAGCTTGAATACTGCTGAGATGTCAAATTAGGTGAAATTAGAAAGCTGAATATAGATGTCAGCACAGGGGGATCTGAGTGGTGACCTTGATAATGAATCTTTCCTGCGGTTGATGGGAGGTAAACTTCAACTGGAGTGGGTGCAGGAGCAATGAGATGGTAGGAGGCTTATGGGAGGCAAGAGGGTAGAAATAGTGTAGGCAACTCTTTGGTATTTGCTTTGCCGCAGAAGAAAGCAGAGATATTGGAAATAGAAGAGAATGAGAGATCTTAGGATTTCATTATTTTTCTTAAGACATATCATTGGGCTGAGTCCCGGTGGCGTAGTGGTTGTACGTGGGACTGCGACCTACTGGGACGGAGGTTCAATTCCAGCAGTGGGGCTGGGCCTCCTACTCCCACCGCTGGAGAGAAGTGATGCCCCCCCCCCCAAAAAAAAAAGACATATCATTATAAAGAAAAGAAACAGTAGTGATAGAGAAACTACTGAAAAGGGGAAAGCAATTCCCTTGAGATTCTCTTTGAGACAGAAAGGTCCTCACATATGGCATCGATTTTTTCACGTTCTACAGAATTTACTTGGCGATTTTGATGTGGAGACTCCTTATGTGACAGAGCAGACTGTTCCCTAAAGTTTCTTAGGTTAAGAGAGGAAGGGAGACCGTGGTCCATGTGAGACTGAAAAAAAAATTGACAATCTACAATCTATCAAGGGGTCCTGAGGGCTAGGGAGCAGGGAGGAGGGAGGGGAAAAAAGAGAGAAGCTGATCCCAAGGGCTCAATGGAAAGTAATGTCTAGAAAGAATGATGGAATACATGTATGAATTTGTCCGATATAATTGATGTATGGACTGTAACAGTTGTAAAAGCCCCCAATAAAATGATTACAAAAATATCAAAGCTTTTCAGGTTAATTTTAAGTAGATCCACTTTTAGTCAGGGAGGGTCCTGTTCTAACTTATAAGGAACCGATTCAACTGAGTCTAGTCTGACTTCTAATGACCCCATGGGCTGAGTAGAGCTCTCAAATATGGGTTCCATTGAAGAAATGTGTACAGCCACAGCTTTCTTCCACCGAGTGCTGGCGGGTTTGGACCATGAAGCAACCTTTCAGTTAGTAACTGAGTGCTTTAATAACTCCAAAGCTCCCTGGTAGTAAATTATGGGAGTTAAATATGCTACACAAATAACATGCACATGATATATTTTTTTGACAACTGTGTTCTTCCTCCCGGGAGGTCACCAAATCAATGCTGAACTTAGTGCAGACGCCGATCGCCAGAGCGCACTACAGCTCAGAACTTCTGGACTCAAGCGATCCTCCAGCCTTCGCCTCCCGAGCAGCAGGGCCGACAGGCGTGCACCAGTTCTTCCTATGAGGTAATTTCCAAAAGCATGCTATTTTTTTATACGTTGTCGTAGTGGCATTGAACACAGTGGGTAATACTAGGGTGGATAGGTGAGTTTGGCAATGAAAAATGAAGTGAATCTCCCTTGATTGCTCTTTTGTTTGTTTTTGTTTTGTTTTGATTGTTTTTGTTATTGTTGTTGTTACTATCTTCATGTAAACCAGTTAGAAATAACTTTCATTTCTAAAATTTTTCATGTGATCTTGTAAGAGCAACAGAAAGCTTATATAAGCATGCATGTGTTCATTTGCCTTGATTTCTTATAATGTTGCAGACCATCTATACTGAAGAAATGAGATTCTGGGGATTTTAGAAAGGCTACAGAGAGTTCAGACTCAGAAGACCCCTTAGGAAAACAATTTCTGTGTGTTCAAACAGTTGTTCATCAAACTTTTGAAATACGTAAAATTCTAAGATCGAGACTTGTGTGCATTTCATTAGAACCAACGGGAGGAAAAAGGCTAGCTTCATGAGTGAGGGGGTAGGGCTGGGGAGGGAGAGTAGCGAGTACAGTACATTGTTGTTGTTTAGGTGCCTTTGAGTGGACCCCAACTCATAAGTACAACAAAGCATCACACCTGCCCCATGCTGCGCAATGCTCACAATTGTCTTTTTTGTTTGAGCCTGTTGTGCAGACACCATGCCCACCCATCTTGTCAAGGGTCTTCCTCTTTTTCACTGTTCCCCTTGTTTACCATGCATGATGTCTTTTTTCCCAGGTAGTGGACTTTTTGCCACTTTACCAATGTTAAAATCTGGTCACTGTACTCTAAGGGGCTCTCTGACCTTTGTAAAACAGATTTGTCTATTCCTTTGCCAGTTCATAGTACTTTTAACTTTCTTTTCTAGCACCATAATTCAATGGACTCTTCTCTGTCTTCCTTATTCAATGTCCAACATTTACATGCATATGAGGCAGTTGAAATAACCATAACATGGCTCAGACACCCCTTAGTCTTCATAATAACATCCTGGCTTTTCAACATTTAAAAGAGTTCTTATGCAATATGTTTGCCTAACACACTGTGCTGTTTGAACTCCTGACTGCTGTCTCCATGAGGATTCATCATAGATCGAAGCAAGAGGAAATCCTCGACAACTTCAATCTTTTCTTCATTTATCATGATGGAATTTATGGGTCTTGTTGTGGGGATTTGCTCTTAACTACCTACGTAAATTAACTTATGGAACTCTAGAGTTAAGACTCTAATTAATTAATCTTTGTGATGAGACTGAAGTCTGAGGTCAAAGATCCTCATTGTGATTTACAATCCTACACATGCAAAACCCCAGAACGGTTTTTTGAGACCCAAACATATTAAGTCAGGGGACCTAGAGATGCTAGAAAATTGAAACACATACATTCCATTTTACAAGGATAGATATGGACTTCCAAGAAACTTCAAAAGTGAGTGAGATTTAATGAAAGATAGACTGTTTTCTTACCAGCGCTCAGTGAAGAACTTTCTTGGGAACTCAGTTAATGCTTAGTAAATATATATTTTCTCATTTGACTAGCAACGAAAAATTATCCAAGCTATTCTGAAATTATTTGACACCAAAAGACATTTAGACCAGATTTTAACATTGGTAAAGTGGGACATCAATGACGGGGTGGGGTGGGGGGCTAGAGGGGGTATATTCCCTTTCTGTTCTCCTGCTGTTCCTTAGCTTGGCTGTGTATTCTTTCCAAAAATCAGGACTTTTAAAAAATGCCACAGGATGTGGGAAAAATTGTTTAAAATCGGGACTGTTTTGCCAAAAGTGGGACAGCTGGTCACTTTAATTTAGACACTTCTTCAAATTCAATATATCATCAGCATACATCTAAGGAGACTTGGGAGGCAAATGTCAAAGGGAGGTTTCCAATATGCTTACTTAAATGGTGGCATCCTCAAAGCACTTGTAATTGTCCAAGGCATTATTTTGAAGAGCTTGATCTTTGTTATGATACTTATGCTTTGATGGGGCACTTGTCAAAATATACAACCTTACTTTTTTGAGTCAAATATTGGATACATTTCTCAGTTCTAATTGTCTAGCAATGGTATTTACCTACAGATTAAGGTGTTTTCTAACAGTCCAGGGAGGCAGAGAAAGCCCACTTCGCACTAAGTTTTCTAATTTCAGCAATTGGATTTAGATATTCCCATAAATCTTTTCTTAATTATGTTTCTAGAATTTCAAAATAGAAGGTCCTAAATGCTTTGGGAAAAATCATCACCATTAGAATCTGATGACCAGTTGCAAACATAAGAACAGAAACAAATCTGGAGAGATGCCCACCATTTACATGTGTTGTCCTCGAGTGCTTGTTCAGCCGACCCCTCAGCAGCACCGGTGGACCGTCTTATTTCAGGAGGACACCGCCACCCTGGGTTTCAGGAACCCAACACCTTGGAATTGAGTTGAATGGTTTTTGGAATCTCTCAAAAAACTTCCAACTCACTGTCATTGAGTTGGTCCTGAAGCCTACTCTCCTGCTTAGTGACCCTAAGAGAACAGAGAAGAGCTGCGCTGGGGGCTTTCGAAGGCTGTACACCTTCATCAAAGCAGATGGCCTCATCTTTCTCTCTTGCAGCTGCTGTTAGCTTAGAACATCTGACCTCTTGGTTTGCAGCCCGATGCTTAACCCACTGCACCACCAGGACATTTTGAGTTTCTGGAAGGCTCACAAATTTCCTAAGGAATGGGTGACAAAAGGTTGTAATAGAACCCCATAGAGTCCTAATTTCTAGGAAACTAAAACTAGCATCACCTGCTTTCAAAAAATATGCCCATCTTTTATCAGCCAGCCCACACGTCAATGACTATACATACACATACACACACATACATGTATGGTATATGTGTATACAGATATGCACACATGTATACACGAACCTATGTATATAGCTGTACACATATGTAAGCATATCTTTTGCATATATGCAATGAAAGTAACATTCTGCTATCAACTGGAGCATGTTCCAGGTAATGGAATTACCAGGCCCACTTCGAGTTTTTTATGTTTACACTACTTACGCGAACATGCCCTCTGGGGTCATTCGTCCAGCTTGAATTAGATGGGCTCCCAGTCGAAACCCTGCTGCGTAGCTAAAATATACAAAGGCGTGGCTGAATGCATAACAGCTTCCAAAGATCTGTGCTTTCTTCAAGGCATTTCTGAAACATACAACATTCAACAAATTACCACCATGAGATATAGTGGGGTCAAGTTAGCAAATATTGCAGAGTAGTGAGTACAGAAGAATTAGAAACACTATAATTCAGTGGATACATACATTTCCCTCAAAGGATTGAAGGAGAAAATGGTTTTCTACTACTGAGAATTATTGACAGAGAAAAGAGATCATAGAGTGATTTTTCTCCATAGCTGCTCTGTAGTTAAGTGCAGTCAAGTTTTATTTTCTGACAGAAACAAAGAATGGACGAAGTCTGTGAAAGACAGCTAAGAGATTCTGTTTAGAGGTGTTTAGAAATGTTCTCTATTATAATTTTGCATTCACTTAAAGAATAAGTCATGGAAATTAAATCAGAATTCATGAATATAAACACCAGAACAAAATAGTATGCCAGGGCCTCTCTGACCAAGTCAACAGGTAAGTAGTACTGTTTTAAAATGAAAGATGTGAGTAAATATATTGTGTTGTAAAATGTGAACTGTCTAAGAAATTTAATATGAAGAGGAAACAATTTTCTTCTGTTTCTCAAAATACTCCCAAGTCACTGCCATTGAGTCGATTCTGACGTCTAGTGATTGGGCAGGGATCTTTGCAGGAGCAGAAAGCCTTTCCTTTGTCCTGCTGAGCAGCTGCTGGCTACGAACTGCTGGGCTTGTGGTTAGCAACCCAACTTGTCCTCCACCATGCAGCCAGGGCTCCCTTTTTTTCAGCTGGAGAGGATGCTGTTTCCTGAGTTTTGTTTTGGGATCATTGGGAAATTGTGCAGAGAGAGGAATAGACTGATACATGTGACTGAGCAGAGGGACCCAACACATTACATTTACCAGTAGTTATGTCTGTTTTTAATTCCTCCTTGAGCTGCTTCTTGATAAAGTTACATGAGAAATAAGACATGCCATAATTAAAGAAGATTCTAGGGCAAATGAGGCAGCAGGTGAGTACGGTGAGTTGTGGGAATGCTGCCTTTATAGGAGCATAGAGCTAATGGAAGCATTGTGGATCTGCAGTCACCTGTGTTGAGTCTGAAGTGTCTCATCATACATTTGTTCAAAGGTATTTTCTCTGGTGAGTGACACGACAGTACGGATATTCTCCACAGCTTCAGTTGCTATCTTATAAAACAAGACAACAAAATATATAAACAAAATTAGTAGCGATGAAACTTCTTCCAGTTCTGAATTTCAGTTAGTGACCCTGGGGTCATGTTAAGAAGCTCCAGCCAATCTGTCTCCCTGACAAATACTTTTAGATTTCTTTTTGTTTCCCCCCAAATCCCATTTCAAGATAATGAATTTAAACGACCCAAACCCATTGCTGTTGACTTGACAGCAGACTTAGGGCACGTTCATGTGTCGTTGAGAAGAACTGCTCCATGGGCGTTTCTTGGCTCTCCTCTTCCCGGAAGTAGTTTTAGTGACACAGAAGATCAATAGTTCGAACCCACACTGTGGCTCTGTGGCAGAAAAACCTGCCAAGATTACATCCAAGAAAACACTCTATGACTTTGTAATCCATCCCACAGGGCCCCTGTGAGTTGACAGAGACTCAGTGACACCTACCCATCTTGATCTTTGTGGTGGCTAGGTACATTCAAGCCACCAACTTTCCGCGCAACATAATCCCAAATCAAGCTCATGGCCGTTCTGACTGACAGGTACTCTACTGGGGCAAAATAGAACTGCTTCTGTGGGTTTTCTCCCATGGAGCCCCTGATGGTTTTGAACCTCTGACCTTGTGGTTTGCAGCCCAGTGCGTAACCACTGCACCAACCAGGATTACAGCTGCTCACTATGAGCCTCACCTAGGGACCTTCAAGATAATAGACCCAAGAAGAATTTGTGTGTGTGTGTGTGTGTGTGCGCGTGCGCGCTCCTGCTTTTAATTATTTGGGTGTATAACTAGCATTGATATTGCTGGATCTTATGGTGGTTCTTTGTTCAATTAAAAAAAAAACCACTAACATTTTATCGAGGACTCTTACAGCTCATGTAACAATCAATTGTAACAATGATATTTGCACATATGCTGGCATGATTATTTTCTAGATATTTATTATTATTGAGCTCTTAGTGTCAGCTCCTAAAAAAAAAGGTCAACTCAACTAAGTTTAACCTCTATTTTTTTTTGGGGGGGGGCATCACTGCTCTCTGGTGGTGGGAGTAGGAGGCCCAGCCCCACTGCTGGAATTGAACCTCCATCCCAGTGGGCCGCAGTCCCGCGCACAACCACTACGCCACCGGGGCTCAGCCCTACCTCTTTCAATTTTTAAAAATTTAAACCAACCCACTGACAGGGAGAAACTGAGTTCTGGTCAAGATTATGTCCATCTATCATCTTGCAAAGGAGTTCTCCTATAAGCTATAAGACAACTAGAAAAGGGGATAAGAAAATCAAATCAACAATTATTTTAATCTAGTACCAACATGCAAATCATAAGCAAGCACTCAGGAATAGACCAGTAAAGTTGCCTGGGATGGAGCTAGTCATTTCTCAATGAAATTTAGCTCACGGATGACCCACATTCATATTGTTTCCAAGAGCATGAGTAATTAATCACATGGAAGTCAAAATAGAGGGGGAGATTTGTGGTTTAGAGTAAACTTATTGAACATGAGAATTCATGCTTGTATGGAAGAGAATCTTGTAGTTTTCATATTTTGTTTCTAGTCTGGTAGAGGGGGGCACATTCAGATGGCAGGCTTTATTTGAAGGAACATGGTTACAGAAGACAACCAAACCTCTGGCCTGAGTTCATGACTCCAGGATTCTGCTCTAAACTTAGAGGTCGAATTTATCTAAATGCTCATTAACTCTGCTACATCCACATTAACTTTCACCTTGAGCTCAGACACTCGTAATTGTAATAACTTTTGTAGTGAGCAAGGTAAATGGACAAAGAACGCTGAAGACTTGTGGCACTGATTTGGTATGTAGAAAGTTTTGAATTAGAGAATGCTTTGTTGTGGATATTTTTGCCACAGTTTTAAAAACTGGAAGTAATAATGAGTAAAAAGAAGGAAAAGTGTTTTAAAATCGAGATTGTGGTAATGATTGTACAAATCTTCGTGATATGATTGAACTAACAAATTGTATGATGTGTGGAAAAAGTGTCAATAAAACTGAAAAAAAATCCCCCCTAAAAAAAGAATACTGAATGAAAAAGAACAAAACAATTTTGTGATTACATTTCAAAATGGATAAATGACCAGTATCATTACATAGCCTTAGAAATGTATAAACAATGTTTTCTTAAAACTAATGTGAGTATTTAAAACCTGAAAAACAAGGCATGGTTGGATTTTTGCAAAGATGCGCATGCAACCAAAGAAGGACCAAATACACACCATTTTAAATATACTACATTGATGTTTGATAAATTGAAGATTGATTAAAAGTCTTAGAGAAGGACTCAGTCTTTGTGATGGGCTTGACTGTTTGGATAATGTGATGTATCTCCAATAGTAGCAAAGAAAACCCCATGTAAAAGTGAAAAAGACAAAAATTAAATAGTTGCTTCTTAGGGTATATATATAAATAAAGTTCGTGGCATAAAAGTAAGTTGAATAAAATATCATGAGCTGCCACAAGCACCACTTCAGTGCCACAACTCTTTAGCATTCTTTGTTCTTTTACCTTGCACAGTACAAAATTTATTACAATTATGATAAACTTCATAATACATTTTATAATATATACAACAGGTAGGTGACCAAATAATGTTTGCCTGTCTCTGAGATCATGTTTACCAAAGTCTTTCAGTCTGCACAGCCATAGAAGACATCCCCCCAGGTCCTCATCCAGTGCAAGCAATGTGGAAAGGGTTAAAGGATAGCTAATGAAAATTACCATGAATCTGTTCTTGGAACCCTTACTCATGAATATTCATAAGATATAGAATGTGACAGCAATGATATAGCCGCTTTGACCTAAATCGTAAGTGAAATTACCATCATTTTTTGTTTTCGTTTTTTTCTATCCAGACGATGGCTCATCCATGTATCAATGTGGAGGGAAATGCTTAAAGGTTTGGAGAAGACTCAGGGTGTACATGACACAGTTTCTGAAGGGCTGTCTTGAGAAATGGGCTCAGGGGTCTTCAGAAAGAGTAAAGCCAGGGAGACTAACATAGCAAGCCAACTGAAAAACAAAAATAAAAACCAGAAAGAACTACCTGGGATTCAAAGCTGTCTGAGGGCAGGTAATGCTTTGCCTACCCCAGGATGGGAGGAGGAGGGGTGGGAGTGGCAGGTGAGTGGGAGAGCAGCTATTTGGGATTTCTGCTTTGACCAGGGGTTGCATCTTCAATTCTTGGATTTAAAAAAACTGAAATGATTTTATTGCCTTTCTACAATTCTTGTACCATACAAGTCAATGGTTTAAATACATTACGAATCTCTGATTCTCTCAGATCTTATCATTCCACAAGACAAATATTTTCCTAACCTCCAATTGAAGCATTACTTACCTGTAAGTATGTTTGATCTAGATAAACAGCTGTCAAAGGATCTTAAAAATAATCACATTGCTCATTTTGACCAGTATAAAAATGGTTCTTGTCTCTAAAACCTTGTGTTAGGCTTTTTCTATAAGTAGTGTGCTGCCTTCTATTAAGAAATGATTGTATTTCCCTTTTGTTTTGAAAATGAAAAGACTCAGTGCAGTGACCTTTTCAGGCACATGTAATTATTTACCAATCAGAAAAAGAGAAAAATCTCCCATGATGCAATACAGTTGTAAGTGTCCGAGCTTTTGAGTGTTTACTGTCTTCCAAAGGTCTGGGGGTGATGTGAGTGGTTTATGTGCAACTGCTAATCTGAAGGTGGGTGGTTTGAACCCATCCGAAGGCCTGGTGAAAAAGGTCATCTGCTTCTGTAAAGCTTAGAGCAGAAAGTCTTGTGGAGCAGTTCTTCTTTGTACCACACGGGGTCACCAGGAGTTGGTATGAACTTCAGGTTGGTATGGACAGCAGGTTTTTGTTGTTTACTGTCTTCTAGATACTATGACCAATGTGTGGCATACACCAAATCTGGCACTTTGCTCACTCTTTACCAAAAAAAAAAAAAAAATGTAAGTGAAGACTTCTCTTCTATTCTACAGATGAGAAAGCAAAGGTCCAGAAAAGTTTAAATAACTCACTCATGGATATATGCTAGAGATAGACTCTGAATTCAAACTCATCAATTTAATGTTCAGACCATTGTACTGCAACATATCTAGCACACCATCTTAAACTGCTCTGAATGCCTCCCTCTACAGATGTCAAAGGATGGGCTCTCTGATGAATTTTTTATCTTTTTTTTTTTTAAATCATTTTACTGGGGGCTCATACAATTCTTATCACAATCCATCCATCCATCCATTGTATGTCAAGCACATTCCTACATTTGTTGCTTTCATCATTCTGCTCCTCATTTCCCTGCTCCCTCCCTGCTGACCCCTCCCTCATGTTTTTTTGATCTTAAAATATGTATGCTGGCAAGCAGAGTCTCCATTTTACCTTTCCAGCACGCTTCAGTTCTTGCTTATCCTTGTTGGCAAATCCAGTCATTGCTGCCGTTTCGATTATTCCTGTCAGAGCGAGCACTGGGGCAATGATCAAAATCAAGAGTGTCATCTCCCATCCATATATGAAGGACACGATAACCGAGAGTCCCATGCAGGTCGCGTTTTGTACTATGGCACCAAGTCTCGAACCTGTGGCCTGTGATCAGAAATATTTTGGGGGAAAATTAGCAAGTTTTACTTTTTTTTGTGGGCATCACTGCTCTCCGGCGGTGGGAGTAGGAGGCCCAGCCCCACTGCTGGAATTTAACCTCCGTCCCAGTGGGCCGTAGTCCCGCGCACAACCACTAGGCCACCGGGGCTCAGCCCAAGTGGTTTTTTTTTTTTTTTTTTTTGCAAGTTTACTTTTACAAGAATTCCTCTTTCAGGACCTTACAAAAACAAATCGGGTCTTTTTAATAAATGCATTTATTCTTATATTCTTTGATTTACACTTCAAAATTAAGTGATGCACATATTTTTAAAATGCCCTCTGCTAAGAAGCATTTTATTTTGCTTCTTTAGACACATTGCTTCATGATTGAAATATTAAATTGCATGCTATGTGAAATATGTGCCAATAAAATTATTTAAAATGAAAAAAATAAAGTACTTCAAAACCAAGTCCATGCTGTGGCATCAAGACAGTAGTGGATAAAACCTTGGCATTTAGTTTAGATTAAAAGAGGCTATCTGCCATCAGCTACAACTTATTGATAGGGAAACTTGTGATGGTCTATGTAAGAGCTCCTCTTTGGAGGTTTGCAGAATTTTATATTTGGACTCAAATTAAATATCATGAAATATTGAAGTTGCAGGGTTTATTTTTCCTTTCTTCTTCTCTCTTCTTCTCTCTTAAATGAAAGATATACCCTTGCACTCTTTCTGTCTCCTTAAAACCAAATACCCAGCAACAATAACAATACATGTGTGTGCACATGTGAATGCACGCACACAACCTATTCCACCTAACTTATGCAATTTAAATGTAAACACAGCTGCTTCTCTTTGATTGCTATAGATAAACTCATGGTGATAAAGTTGACATTTGAAAATAGCAGAATCAGGGTTAATGTGAAAAAAAATGAACTAGAAAAGAAGTCAGTCTTAAGCATTTTTCATTGTTTACTGTTCGTAAAGTTGTCACTTTTGCTAGGAATTTTATGGGAAATTAAACATTTAAATAATGAATAGCATTACAATGCCAGTTTAACATTCATGCATAAAAGTGTTTGTAAAAGATGACATGGGTTATGCATCTGAGTTTTTTAAATGCAGGTTTTGCATATTTTATCTCATGGATGGTAAAAAGGAAGAGAAGGGGATGTTTTAGCTTTCATACAGACCAAAAATAGAATCCAATTCCATTTCAATAATATTCTAGGATGAATGATGAATTCCTCTATTAGTGGGAAAAAATATAAAAACAAAAACCCTGTCTTATGGAATCTGTGAAAAGAAGATTCTGTTATCATTTGAACCTTTATCTTTCAAGTGAATGCTCCCTCTTGGTTAAGTTATCATAACCGTGCATGACTACAACTACTATCTCTGAATTCAATCTCAGTGATCTTTAGGATGAAGCATTGTGTTGGTGAGACCAGCTTGAGATGCAAAGGCGAAGAAGCCCGGGGCAGAAGTGAAGGCAGACTGAAGGAGAAGCAGCATAGGCAAAGGGATACAAAACTAATGTTGGTCGCCTACATATTCATGGCCCCAGTAGTAGCAGATAAATAAGACAAGCCTTTAAGACTCCAGACACTATTTTATCTGAGAGTTGGGAACCATTTAAGTTCTCTGCCACATTTTTCTTTAGGGACCCTGCATCTTCTGTGTTCCTTTCCTGAGGGGGAGTGTTGAGCAGGGCCACTAGGGAAGAACTAATTGTTCTTAAGTTGGAGCTAGGATTTAGTGGAAGCCCTAAGCCCATTCCTGGATCTATGATTTTTTTTAAATTTGTTATAACTTGGGAGTTAATACATATGTCATGCTATTTCATAATTCAATCATGTCAAAGAGAATTATGCAATTATTTCCATAATCAGTATCTAAACATGCTTTTCTTGATGTCATCTCCCCCCCTCCTCCCCTCCTAAGGGAGATGTCAACCAAGTCCCCATGAAAGAACCACATCATCATCAGTCACTGAAGGATTGGAACCCAGCTAACCTGAAGTCAAAGAAAGGACCAGTCTCAGAGATTAAATTTTGAGAATCTGGTGTGCAGAAGGGAAGGGATGACAGCAAGAGCCCAAGATTCAATTGTGGAATTACTCAGGAACTACCGCATTTTTCGAACCATAAGACACACCTGACCATAAGCTGCACCCAGTTTTTTAGAGCAGGAAAACAAGAAAAAAATACTCTGAACCAAATAGTACCAGTATACTCAAATGCTTATTAAAATAAAGCAAAACACGGTAATATTTAGCAGCAAAAGCTCAACCATGGTGTTAAGAACCATCATCACTTTCATTAACAAAAGAGGGGAGGTGTGCATGATGCTGATTCTGTGACCTGACTGACATTGAGAATCCAGGAGGCGGGACTTCCCCTGAACACACAGCAATCCACAGCATGCAAACAGTCGTGGACAGCAAGGAGCCCATGGGATCATAAACAAATGTTCTGGGGTACCACACCTTCAGACCATCAGACACACTTTCTCCCCCAACTTTTTTGGGTAAAGTGTGTCTTATGGTCCAACAAATAAGGTAAGACTCTGGAGAACTCCCCTATTAAATTGAGGGATGAGAAGTAAGTGGTCACTGAACAGAGTGCTTGGGAGAGAGAAGTTCAGAAGATCAAAGGCATAAATCTCACCTGAACAGTTATTATTTTGTTAGCAGATTTCCCCTATGATGTGGGCTGGACCTGCTCTGTTTCCAAAAATTTCTGTATTTTTGCTTTGTATTGTTTTATTCATTCTCTGTTTGCTCATATTACAGTGTATCTCAGAGGTGTTATGTCAATGGAGGTCACCCTCTTGAAGCTGTGATATATGCTTTTCTTTTTTTGGATTGATGAACCGAGAGAGCCAGCAAGTAGAATTAAGGGGTCAGGGGTGGGAGGGTGCAGTGGGGGTGGTATAAAAGGGAGATGATGTCAAGGAGTCCATGTAGAAAAACAATGTGTGGAAACTATGGTAACAATGGTACATTCTACTTGAGATGACTGAAATATGGAATGATATCTGTATTCAATCCCAACTAATAATTTTTAAAAAATCAGGCAACTTTTACGGTACTCTAAGAAATCCTTTTAGTTTCACTATCTCATTGAATTCAACACATTGCTGAGGCATCATTAACTAATACCCTAATACAGGTGAAGGGATAGAGGCAGAGAGATGAGATCACTGGCCCATAATCATACGGCTAATAACTGGTAGGATAAAAAGAACAAACCCTTTGTTCTCCAAATGACTGAGCAGTAAATTGCTGCTGTAATGCTCTATGGACTCCAGCAAACATTTGTGTTCATCTTTTATTTCCTTAAATTAAATTCAGAGATTCACTTTACTTTAAGGGTACATTCTGGCTTACTATCTGGATTGATGTTGTTAACTTGATTCTGTAAAGGATGATACCAATTTGTAACCTCATATGACATATTTCATTGAAATACTGGAAAAAATCAGTATCTCCTTTAAAATAACAAGGCTTGTTAATACTTCTGTGGAACTTGAACCATCCTACTGGAGCAGGCAACTTTGCCACATGTTATAGTCAATATTAAATGCTTCATTAGGCCACAATGTAAAAAGGGTCCCTGGTAGCAGAGGGGTTATGCATTGGGCTGTTCCCCTGAAGGTTAGCGGTTCAAAACCACTGGCCACTTGTTAGGGAAAAGATGGGGCTTTCTGTTCCCATAAAGAGTTAGAGTCTCAGAAACTGACAGGGTCAGGTGTACCCTATAGGGTTTCTGTGGGTTGACATCGACTGTATGGCCTTGTGGTGTTTCATATCTATCTATCTATCTATCTATCTATCTATCTATCTATCTATCATCTATCTACCTACCTGTACACACACACACACACACACACACACACACACACACACACACAGACATTTACAGCCTTGGGAATCCCATGGGGAAGTTCTGCTCTATCCTATAGAAAGTTACTAAAAGTTGGGATGAACTTGGCAGCTGTGATTTTGTTCTTGTTTGAGGGCCATACATAATAATGTGGCTGGGTGGCACAAAAGTGTAAGGACTCCACCGCTAGTTAAAAGGTGGGAATGTCAGGCTGCGCCCCAGGGGCGTAGTGGTTGTGTGCGGGACTGCGGCCCACTGGGTTGGAGGTTCAAATCCAGCAGCAAGCTGGGCCTCCTCCTCCCACCACCCGAGGGCAGTGATGCCCCCAAAACAAAAAACAAACAAACAAAAAAAGGTGGGAATGTCAAGCTACCTCGTCTTGCCCTAGCTATTTGGTTTTAAAATATCACAGTCTTGAAAACTTTATATAGGGTGCAGTTCTGATCTGTACTCATGGGAAGCCCCTGAGTTGGAATGAAACTGATGGCAATGAACAATCCAAACATAATAGTCAGAAGTAAAGTTTACAAATTGGAATCAAGTTTTGTAAACAAAATATTTTGTTTTAAAAAATGAATTTCAACTAAATACTAATAAAAATTAACCTTCCATCAATTACTTGATAGACTCCTATCAGATCAATTTTTGTTAATATTTAGCATAGAATCAATATACACATACAATTTTGATGTTTTTACTTGATAGGCTATATAAATATAAGTACATATAATTACATTTAACATGTGAAACTATCATCATTGTCCATTTCCAAGTTTTTCATTTCCACAAATAGAAACTCAGCACCCTTTAAGTAATCATAACATATCTTGTTGTAGACAAAAATAAGACCATGGGTTGATGAAAAGGAGAAGTGAAATGTACAGGAAAAATAATACCTTGTGATTTTTTGGAATCTAGCTTCCCAAAGAACAAAAGTGGAATTGTCCTTTGCATAAAACAAACTATTATACAGAAAGTAAGCTTCTGACAGATGGACTGACAATCAGCCATTACCGTGGACTAAAACATACAAACTGAAGTGGAGACAATCAACTAACCCAGGAAACATAGTATTCTGTTACTCTATTTCACTGACATGCTTTTAAAAAAATCATGATTGTGAAAGCAGCAGGACTTCTAAAGATGTCCAGGGGTGTATCTTTTGACATAGTAAGGGTTTTAGAATAACATTTATTTTTATTAAAGAGTCATTTTTATGTTGACTCAAATAATTGGTTGTTTTATCTCTTAAATGCAGCAACTTTACAATCAGCTATCATTGTTCCAGCCTTTTATTCTCTTTCTACTACTTCTCATTCAAAGGAAATGGTTTGATTTGCTCAGAAGTTATTATGAGACAAAGATTCTTCTTACAATGGAAAGTTTCAAATGATCAAGTAGTATTAGGAATCAGGCCTGACAAATATTCTCATTAACTGATTTTGATGAGAGACAACACTACTTATTAGAAAACAACCAATGAATGTAAGGAAAGTAATGCTTTCATTGCTAATTGGTAATTTGGTAATTTTGCTCAAAGAGAAGATGCCTCATATGTAAAATATAGCTGTTTGCAAGACTGCTTGTTTCACTGGATTCTAAGAAATCTGAATGATAGGTAATAAGAGACAATCATTAACATAATAAAGAAGGGGAGCACATTTTGTAGAATAGAGATTTGAATGGAATTATGGTAATACGGACTAGAGGGAGTCAACTCTGGTGGAATTCGTAAAGGCAAAAGTTGTCATTCAGTTAGGTGCAGTATGTATGAAAGTAAGATGTCATGCTTATTATTTGATCACATCCACTCCTCATTTAGCTACATGATTAGGTTATAAAGATCAAATTATTATATAAAAATGGGCATTATGTGAAAGTGGAGGATGGCTACTCATTACATATACTTGCCAGGTTACATTCTTACTGTCAAATTACCTAGTGTAACTGCCACATGACATCACTGTATTACTGCCCAACCACAGAGGGCCAAGGGTCAGCCAAGTTGAAACATAATTTTAACCATGGCAGGCAGCATTCCTAGTGGGTCCACCCAGGATTTGTTACTGCGGGACACTCAGCATTAATGTGCATGTGGCACAGGGATTTACTTGATACCACTCCTCTCGGTATCGTCTTTGGAACTCCCTCCAAACCAGTGTGCGCAGATTGGTAGTCTTTTCCCTTTTCCTCATGGGTCTGGGTGAGAGAGGAGTGATAGACACTATAGAATAATATGACTCCGTTATGAGTGATGGTTTATAAAGTTAACTGTGAGAGTGAAAACAACTTGGATGTGTGTGTGTGTATGGTGGGGGGGGGGGTTAGTCAATTTTGCCATCCAATTGGGTATAAAATCACTCATCCGTGGCTGTTTAAATAATTTAACAACCGATTAGTTGCCCTAATGAATAAAGGGCATCAAGTATAAAAAATGATGCACCAAAAGTTAATTTATTATTCCATGGTCAGTATTTATTTATTTATTTATTTTTAAAATAATTTTATTGGGGGCTCTTACAGCTATTATAACATTCAGTACATCATCTGTATCAAGCACATTTGCACACATGTTGCCACATACATTTCCAAACATTTTCCACTTGAGCCCTTGTTATAAGCTCCTCTTAAAAAAAACAAAAAACTATCCCCTCCCTTTCCCTTTTTTTGAATAAATTATTTTGTTGGGTACTCACACACCTCCCCTCACGATCCATACAGGCATCAATTGTATGCAGATATCATTTGCACACCTGTTGCCGTCATCACTCTCAAAATACCCTCCCTCCACTTAGGCCCCCAGTTCCAGCTCCCCATATTTCCCTTCCTTCCTACCCCCCATGAACTTTTAATAATTTACAAATTGCTATTTTGTATCATATACTGTCCAATGTAGCAATATGTAAATTATCATAGTATTTAAATAATAACAATATAAAGGTACACAATATTAGATTTAATTATAAGGTAGCTAAAAATATTGATGAAAAATATCAAGTCATACCTAATAAAAGCAATAAAATTGCCAAAGATATTTCCATATTGCTTCTTGATTGGCATCCTCACTTGCAATGTTCTTCACTTTTATCCAAGTATCATTAGTTGTGATTTATACTTGGCCATCTTTTCACTTAGGGGTCAGAGCCCACTCCTTTAGGAGGCTAATTAGACAAATAGTCATTGTGTTTGATATATTAGAAACAGGTGATTTCTTTTCTCTGAACATGATATCATGTTTCCCCGAAAATAAGACGTACCCATAAAATAAGCCCCAGCAGGATTTCTAGGCATTTGCGCAATATAAGCCCTACCCGGAAAATAAGACCTAGTGATGGGCGTGGCTACGCAGCGTATCTGCGCAACTCATGCATTTTGTGGCAGAGCGGTGAGGCAGACGGGCAGGCCTTCTCATCTGTCCCATGGTGACCGCTGCTGTCCCGGAGGTGACTGAAGAGGTGTGGGAAGCCAAAACCAGGTCGGACCCCACCCCCACCCTGGCCACTCTATCCGAGCTGCTTCTGAGGCTTTGCAGGGAAAGTCTCCTCAGTGAAGGGAGGAGCAGGACGCTCCGCTTTAGGTACTGTCCCCAGGGGGAAGAAGGACAGCTGTGGCTGCCATGGGACTCATCACTGTGGGCCTCTCTCCCACAGCACCCACCAGCCATAGTCTGGGACCCCCCTCTCTCCCGCACAAACACTAGGGGACAGGGAAAAAGCTTCAGGATGGAGAGTTATGGTGATGTTCTATAGTTGAATAAATGTAGATTGTTGCACTGTACTTAAAAAAAAACATCCCCTGAAAATAAACCCTAGTTTATTTTAATATAAATATAAATATAAGACCCTGCCTTATTTTCGGGGAAACACGGTCCATTCGTACATTCATCTTTGAAAAACTGCTTTGTGCTCCTGATGAAGTTAAGGCAATTGCTCTGACAATATTTTCAGCTCTCTGAACACTTTCAGAAATTGCACTCTTCTGGGAGTTTTTTAGGACATTTTCTATGAAATCTCAATAATCCTTAATATCAATTTAGCAATTAAAGACATCACTAACCACAAGTAATTGTTATTCAGCTGCTGTTCATGGAGCTTATACTTCTTCAACATTTCAGCACTCTGGCTCCAAACCATGAGACATTATAATTTTAAAAACTTCTTTTATTTAAAATTTTTTATCCGGCACTTTTGCAGATGTCCTAACATTTCAGAGTTCAATCATATAAAGCAGTGTTCACTTCCACAATCAGATTCAAAACACAGTCTTTCTTCTTGCACACCTTGATATCAGTTCCCTGTGATCCCTCTCTCACCCACACGACTGCCCAGGTACCCTTATTCATTCACTTATCTATGTATCCATCCATCCATCCATCCATCCATCCATCCATCCATCCACCCACTTTTGCCCGTATCTTACTCCATCCACTATCAGATAGTGACTGCCTCCTTTCATAATCAATTCAGTGAGAGGGTTTTAAATACGGTCATCCATGCTATCAACAACCCCTTTCCAGGACCTTTAGGGGTGAAATTCTGAATTTGAAGGGGCTGCGAGGACAGTCAGGCAGATTGATCACCAGAGTGATGGCCATTGACTGAGGGTGTCCTCAGAAGCTGACTTAGCTCAGTGTCCACAACCCGGAGAAGACGTGCTCATTTCCATGTCTCTGGCCTGCTCTGGAGCTCCAGCTAGCAGCCACATTCTCTCAATTTTCTGATCTTCAGTATCTCACTGTCTGCCATCTTACCTTCCTCAGTGCAAGCACACCTCTATTCTTTGTTATTTTAATAGACAATTGACTCTGCTTGTTAGAGCGTGCCCAGTGGAGAGATTGTGTTGATACCTGGACGGACCTTACTGAGCCATGGTAAATGTATTCCTATCCTGATTTTTTTTTTTTTTGGCTTCACTTCTCTCTGGCGGTGGGAGTAGGAGGTCCAGCCCCACTGCTGGAATTGAACCTCCGTCCCAGTGGGTCGCAGTCCCGCGCACAACCACTACGCCACTGGGGCTCAGCCCAAATGTATTCCTATCTTGAAACTGGCTACAATTTGCTCTTAAATGTCCACAGTCCATTAATCATTTATTAAAAACTATTACAATGCTTTCTAGAAGTGTTTTTTTCTCCGACCCGAGAAAGCCTGACAAATTGATGATTTCTGCAAATTTTATACTTTTGAAGGCTTCTGAAGTAAGTTTTTCTCCCACATGGACTGTTTTATTTCTATAGCTCATTGTGCCCTAGCTTCCTACTGGTTTAAGCAATTGTGGAGCACCAGCACACTGATCATATCTTGTGGGAACTTGGGGAATAATACACACTGAAACAAATGACAGCATGTCACCCTCTGGTTGTTTGGCATTTTCTCTTTATGTTCTATGTTTGTTTATTACAAATGCATGGGAATAAAAATGGAGTACTTCATCAAATGTTTAATGAGTGTCATGAAATGAATAAGTAAATATTACAGGAAGAGTATTGTCTAGTGTTTTATAGTTATGGTTGGAATTATTAGCCAAAAACAAGGCTCCAAGAATTGATGGAATACACATTGAAAGGCTTCAGCCCGCTGGAGCACTAGACATCCTCCTTCAACAATGGCAGAACATTTGGAAGACAGCTATTTGGTCAACTGGCTGGAAGAGATCCATTTGGAGTCCATTCCAGAGAAAGGTGACCCAACAGAATGCCTTAGCACAATATCGTTGATATCCTACACAAATAAAATGTTGCTTAAGATTACCATAATGGTTGCAGCAGTACATTGATAGGGAACTGCCAGAAGTACAGGTCAGATTCAGACATGGAACAAGGGAAATCACTGTTGATGTCTTAAAGCAGAGAATACCAGAAAGATATTTACTTGTGTTTCATTGACTCTGCAAAGACATTTGGCTATGTGGACCATAATAAACTGTGATAACCTTGAGAAGAATGGGAATTCTAGAACACTTCATTATGCTCAAGAGAAACTTGTCCGTGGATCAAGAGGCAGTTGTATGAACAGAACAAGAAAATACTGCACAGTTCAAAATCAGGAAAGGTGTGCATCAGGGTTGTATCCTCCCACCATATTTGTTAAAGTTGTATTCCTGGGCAAAGGATCCGAGAAGCTGGATTATATGAAGAAGCAGATGTATCAGGAGTGGAGGGAGCTTATTAACAACCTTCAGTGGGTAGATGGCCCAAGCTTGCTTGCCGAATGTGAGGAGGACCTGAAGCATTTGCTGATGATTGAGGTTGTAGCCTTCAGTGTGGATTCCAACTTAGTCTAAGGAAGACCCAAATCCTCACAATTGGACCAATAGGTAGCATCATGATAAATGGAGAAAAGGTTGACATTATCAAAGATTGTGGCTTGCTTGGATCCACTGCTCACGGAATGAGCAGTCAAGGAATCAAGAGATATCGCATTAGGTAAATCTGCTGCACAAGACCTCTTTAGAGTACTGTAGAGCAAGCATGTCACTTTGGGGCCTAAGGTGTGCCTGGCAACAAGCATGGTCTTCTCCATTTTTGTGCTGGAGAAGAATATTGAGGCTAGCATGGACGGCTAAAAGACAAATGAGTCTATCTTGGAAAAAGTTTGGTTACAGTACTCACTAGAGGCAAGGATGGCAAGACTTCATCTTACATACTATGGACATGTTGTCAGGAAAGACCAGTTGCTAGAGAAGGATGCCATGCTTGATCAAGTGAGGGGCAGCAAAAGAAAGAGGGTCCTCAAGGAGATGGATTGACACCATGGCTGTAACATGGGCTCTGGCATAGAAACCAGTGTGCAGATGGAGCAAGATCATGCCATCATTCTGCTGTGCATCGGGTCACTATAGGTCGTAGCTGACTTGATGGGACCCAGCAACAATATGGACAGAGTGAACATTACTATGGGTGCTCAGAATACATTGTTGCACACATGAACATCAAAAAAGAGTAAGATTTCTGGCCGAGACTTTTGTAATGTTGATTACGCTAGATAGAACTCAATACTTAGCCAGTTGACCACCCAGTAGATGGGACCTGAATTTCCTCTGGGCGCAAGTATCTCTGACTGGTTCCATGACAGAAATTTCTTCCCTGGCTTTTAAAAATGTTGTTGGGGGTCTTTTCCTTCTTACGCATTATTTGTACTTTTGTCTGTATACTTTTATGTTTTTATCCTTACCACCTTAGTATGATTTTGTTTGTTATTGTTTTCCATTGGGTCTTCTAGCTGTGAAGCACCGGAGGAGTGGATGCATAATGATAATAACGGCTGTAAGGGGTTATAGGGAAGCCAAGGATGGGAGGGTGATACGGAGGGAAAGGGGATTTCAGGAGTAAACAGTGAAGAATGGAAGGGAGAGGGAGCACTAGAATAGATTGTGATTGTGTAACTCATGTTAACGATGGGGGGTGGGTGGGTGGGTGGGGGAATGCTATAAAATTGATGCGGGGGTGATTGTACAATTCTTGATATGATTGAAAGACTGAGCCATTAAATTGTAGGGTATGTAAATTACTTACTAATAAAACTGTTGGGGAAGAAAAGGCAGGAAAACAAAACAAAAAAGAGTCGGGAAGATAAATTTGTGATTTCCACACTGGGCAGCTCCCACCCACCCACCTTTGAGAGAACCTGACTACAACCGCCATTTTAATAACTGGTTCATGGAACTCAACAAAAAATGAGGTATCCTTTCTGCCAAACTCGTGGAAGCCAGCTGAATTCCACCACAGCAGGCATCTCAGAAGCAGGAAGGAGGGCATCTTACAATCATTCCGAAAGAAGGAACAACAGAAAGAAGAGTCAGGAGAAAAGTCAGGTCTTTTGGACGCTGAGATCCCTGAGTGTCGACTCTCCTTGATTCAGCTGTGACACCAGAGGAGGAGCAGGGGGGCAGCAGAGGAGCAGCAGTAAGAGAGGTAACAGAAACAAGAGCAAGCACGAGACAGCTGCAGCCTTCCCAGCACAAAGAACAAGTGCAATTGCTTGCCTTTGAGCAAGAGGCTTGCTTGCGCCTGGGTCCTTTCAAGCACTCCTTCGGGGGAGTTAGGTTTGCTAACCCATGGAATTGGACCCTGCCTGGCACCTTTTTTTTGTTGTTTTTTTTTTTTTGTTTGTTTTTTAGGGTATCACTGCTCACTGGTGGTGGGCGTAGGAGGCCCAGCCCCACTGCAGGAATTGAACCTCCATCCCAATGGGCCGCAGTCCTGCGCACAACCACTACGCCACCGGGGCTCAGTCCGGCACCTTTGAACTGAGGATGATGGTAGAATGAGCGCTTTTGGGGCTTTTAGCAACAATGTGAAAGGAGCTTTGGAACATTTGTCTGAGCAGGTTGTGGCTGAGTGACTGAGGACCCCTGAGAGGCGTGCCTGTGGTGTGGCTACGAAGACAGCTGCTCTTTACCTAAAGAACTGTATCCTCAGATTTCCTGATTCTGCATTGTAAACTGTTAACTTCCCTAATAGACCTTGTAACTCTGAGTATTATTTCTGAGTTCTGTGTGGCCTGGCAATGGATTGCCAAGCCCCACAGAAAAGTTGCGATTGCCCTGAGAGGGATGGCTGGTCTGAATTGGTCAAGAAGATTGGAGAGTAGGGGCATGTCTGAACTCTGCCTCGGAGGAATCAACCTGGGGCTGATGTTGACTTTGCTTTGCCTTGGCCCTGCTCAAGTCAGAGGAAGGAAGAGGCTGTGTCCACATGATTGTCACAGGCAAAGCACTCAGAAAGTAGATTTATACTATTGTGCTGAGTACAAAATGTCCCATCATGAGATTGCTTATAGCTGAGGTATAGGCGTAGTAGGTAGAATTCACTCTCATTTCACTCATATTTATGCTAGCAAAACCAAGTTCCTTAGACGTATTTAAAAATGTGAGTGGTATCTAATACAATTCTAAAGCCATAACTTCAAAATAAAGAGGAGGAGGCCTGAGAGGAGAGTTGAAAAAAAAAAAAGAATAAAAAACTCTTTTCTCCTCGAATTCTTTTTAGACCATAAAACATTTTCCCAAATCAAAATGGAGACATGTCAGATTTTCAACTGTATCAAATTGTTTTCTTCTCTGTGAGTAGAAATGTGCCCTTGGATCTGTATATTGAACAAATGGTTCTTGAGAAAGTTCCCAAAGTTTGGATAGTTGTCATGTTCTATCAGGAGGAAAAGCCTTCGAAAGAAACATGCAGTTCTGATGGATTTTATTACATAGTTTGCTACTGTGGTCACAAATCTGTCACCAACACTGGGATTCCGAAGCAGAGCAACACTTGTAAAAGATCTTACATTCAGAAGAGGCTTGGTGATTCTGTCCTTTTATCCTGTGTGCATGAAAGCAACCATGAAAAGGCCGTGCCTCTACTAGATCTCTTGTTTTCACAAAGAGTTTGTGGGATTTTTCTCTTTAAAATTAAAAGCAGAAGGCCTGAGCTCCGGTGGTATAGTGGTTGTGCCCGGGACTGCGGCCCATTAGGTTGGAGGTTCAAATCCAGCAGCAAGGCTGGGCCTCCTACTCCCACCACCAGAGAGCAATGATGCCCCAAAACAAACAAACAAACAAACAAAAAGCAGAAAAGCAGTATTTGTTGGTCTTGCTTTTGCACTCCTCTCCATGCAGTTGAAATCCCATTTTTTTGTGTGTGGGTATCACTGTCTCTGGTGGTTGTGGGTGCTACCCAGTGCCACTCCTGAGAGCCGCCACTGGATTTGACCCACCAACCCTGCGGGCTGCAGTTCCACACTCAACCACTTACGGCACCGGGGCTCAGCCCAAAATCCCATTTCTTACACAAAATTTAATTTTATTAAGATAATTGTAAGAAAAAAAGATAACTATAAGAAAATCCATACCTTACTCTTTATCTCTCCTGCAGCTGCCTAATCCCCACACTCACATACATACAACTGTGTTCATTCTGTAACTGATTTTTAATGTGATCTAGACCCACTTTGTTTACATGTATGTGATGGGTCCTGCCTGCACACATCTGTCTAACTTGATCTGTTCCCCAGCAAAGAATCCTTTCCAGACGCACGCAGGAATCTACATATTTAAGCATTCTTTTAAGTTCAATTTTGGTTCTTGGGGAGAGGTGATCTCAGCGTGGTACAAACGGTTAGACTGCTTGGCTGCTACCTGGAAGGTTGGAGGTTGGAGTCTACGACCTTGGAAGAAAGATCTGGTGACCTGCTTCCAAAAAATCAGCCAATGAACATGTTCTGGAACATGGTTTAACGCTGACACATGGGAGGGTACCATGAGTCAGAATTGACTTGATGGTAACCAGTTTTATCCTCATAATAATTCTGACTTGTGCTTGCATGCTTTCCTTCCTGACAGTTTCTTGTTTGTCTCTTGAATCCTGAGCTCAGTTCTCTACCTCATCCGTGGCATCTCCTGCAGTCCTCTCAGGATCCACCCTTCTTTATTTCTATCCAGAATTGACAGGCTTCTTTGTATCTCACTTTGAGAATTCCTTGCTAGCTCTGAGAGGGAGCTGTTCTGCTTAAGGATGTGACTATCTCATCATAGCTCACATAGATGCATAGACACACATGCACATATATTTCTACATACACCACACACCCACACCTCTTGTAAATAAAAACAAAATACCTACTCCTTGAATCTGTGCTATATCCACGGCTAATATTGTTGTCAAGGCGCCCGTGTTGTTTTCTTTGTCATCAAACCAGGACAGATCCTAGGAAAAGAAGGAAATTAACATATGATTAGCAAAAGTAGAGCCTTCTCTGATTGGTGCCTCTGCAGTCGTTAAGTAGAAGGTCTTTATCCACCACCTTTATGTACAGCTATGGAT